>JAVJIF010026476.1:0-53326 GCA_038442645.1 Agave tequilana
TGTTCAAGAAAAGAGAATGTTCTTTGTTCCAAATAAAGAATGAAAAGTGAAAACAAGTTGTTTCAAGAATGTTGGAAATGTTTTGGTGGTTTGTGAAAGTGAGTTTTTCTTAATGGTAAAAATGCATGGCTAACTTTCTACTAATTGCTCCTACTAATCCCTAACTTCTGAAGGTGCCTCACGATAGATCATAGACAAGCTTACCCCTTATGCAATGGAACTATTCACGTGAAAATCGAGTGAAAGTTCTTCCTATAACTTCACTTTACACGGCAAAAACTCGGACATTCCCGTATCAAGATCCATTAGAAGGCGAGAATACGGGAAGACACGAGTGCACTAATGGTATCGGCGAAGTTAAAAGGAAAGTCTCTAACTTATAACAACAAGCAAAGTGCAAAACCCATAGATCATCAAAAAATCATTTAAGTATGAAATATAAGAAGGTAAATACTTGTAGGTACATTAGAGTTAGAACCCTCGTCTTAAGATGTCATATCTCTCGTTTGCACAAGGCTTGTTTGACACTATTGACTCATTCGGTTATCAATCAAGAAGTTAGAAATTAGTAGGTTAGTAGTTAGCTAGCCATGCAATGGAGGAGTTAGTTACACATGGTGAAGAAAAGAACAACAAAAGAAAAGAGATAAAGAGAAGGAATTACACTAAAGCAAGAATGTAAAAGCAAATGAAAGCAAATGAAAACAACTAGTAAATAGAAAGAAGAAAGAGAAGTAATTACATGTATTATCTTGTCACCTTCCAATACAACTTGTACACACTCTCTCTCTTTCACTCTAATGGCTAAAGTTAGAACTAGAAGAAGAACAACAACAACTACTATAACTAAAAACAAGATTACAAAAATTTGCTCTAACTCTGGATCTGGCCAAACTGAAGACCCTAGGGGGTATTATAGGCACCAGGGGAAAGGGGCCACGTGGGAAGCACGTGGCCTAAAGCGCAGGCGCGAGCGCCCAAAGGGCCGCGAAAACGCGGCCTGGGCTGCATTTCCGCGGCCCTGCCAGGGCGGCGCGCGCCTGGCTTCGGGCGGCGCGTCGCCCAGTTTGTCGCCTGTCAATTAGACCTCCTGGATTTGCGATTTGACTCCCTGGGCTGACAAAATCTTCACTCTAAAGTCAATGGCTAATTGGTAGGATTTTAATCACCAATTAAATGGTGATTTAGGTCTTCTTCTTCATTTGCACAGCATGGACCTAGATTGAAGCAACCAAAGCTTTATTAGCAAAATTTAACATTAAATAAATATGAGATTGTGATGATAATTATGCAAAATTAGAGACTATCAGGGACGCAGCACCTGACACCGATCATCAGCTGCTGGCCGGGGAAGGGCAGTAGATCTTTAATCTGGATGGTTAGAAGTATTACCTCCCATCTAGTAAGCATCATTTCCCGTTGTCTTTCTTCCAATGCGTGACGAAGCCTCGGAAGATGAAATGGCAGGTTCACTGACTCAGTCCATGTGGGTATCTTGATAGCTGTTTCTCCTGGTTATTCAAGGGTAGGTCCTCCTCGCTGCATATTGGGTCTTCACCTTGGAAACGTTCTCCAAGACATCCCGGTGGGGGAAAATCCCGCTATGGCTCAAATCTTTGGAAATCAGTTGTTTAGAGTCCATGGTAACTATCCGGTGACCGATTTTCAGGACTTCAGGCTGGATTCATCCTCCCAAGGCCTGGTGGGGGGACTTGACCCTATACGTCTTGACCCATTTTGAAGAGGATTTAAGGAGGCTGGGACTTTATGAGGCTGTCAGAGCAACCTGCTGTGGCATTCAAATGAGCGTAGTGAATTTCTACGCCATCTTTGAACTATATTGCCCTACTACAGGGACTTTCTTTACCCATGTAGGTGAACTAGGCATGTCTTTATATGAGATGTGGGAAGTCTCTGCTCTGCCAATGGGATCTCTCCCTTATGAAGAATACTTCCCATGCGAGGCGGAATTGGCACTTTTGGAGAAACAGGAGCCCGCCCTGTTTGAGACTTACCGAGAATTGATGTGCCATTTTTACATCTGCTCGAGTATGCATGGGAACCATAAGGGAGATTCAAGCAGTTCGAAGAGTTGGGGGAATTATCTGTTCCCCAACCTGGAAGATGCTCCTGAAGCGGCTCACTACGAGGTTGCAGATGAAGATATCTTCCAGAGGATGAAAAAGCTTGCCCAGGGAGATGTTATTTTGGAAGAGGATGATGGCATCTATAAGAAGGGTGAAATTCTCAGGAGCTTTCATCATCAGGCTCGTCACCCAATGTCCCGGAAGGCGCTTTTGGCAGGGTTTTTATTAGTTTGGTTGAAAAGATGTGTGGTGCCATCTCCCTCCAGCAATGTCGTCCTTCCCACCGTCTTACTGTCGGCTCTTCATTGGTACATGGTCGCTCTTTGGGGCTTCTTCCGGCAATGGTGTGTTGTATCCAGCGGGGTCTTTGCGCATTGACAGAGGCTTTCTGCAGGCTACCAATGATGAAAAGGGGGAAGGGCACAATTTTGCCCCGTGACGGACCAAACCCAGGATCAACTTTCCATATACCTACTTAATGACATGGTTCGTCCTTCACTGTCCAGCTATTATTCAAGCTGGTGAAGAGCCTCCGGAGGGTGTGCGAATGACGCTTCTCCGCCGATTTGAGGGATCTTCATGGTCACAGACTTATGTGGCCGCGGTACGCAAGCTGCTGTGTCGGTACGACGTCTATAGTATCTTCTGGTGCTTCCCTTACATCCGCGATGTGGGCTATGATAAGGAATTCAAGGATGTGAGAGATGGGAGACATCGCTGAGCCAGGGAATCTTCGAATGGCTGGTTAGCATCCGACCATCTCATCTAGTGTACAGGAGCGGGGATACCTGCTATTTGGAGCCGTATGTCCCCAGTCGATTTGCTCGTCAGTTCGGGTATGACCAACTCTATGTTGGTAATCTGAATGCTAGCCTGGCTTTCATGGAGAGCCTTATCGATGGTGCTCGCACCTGGCGGTTCTTCATCGCTAGCTGTACTGAGGCACGACTGTGCATGCCGTTGAGGACCCCAAACCTACTGATGACTTTGGGGTTCTGTCAGTGGTATAAAACATCAAACTCCACGCCAACCGGATTTTCTATTAACTCTTTTGGCGTGAAGTTGATCTCTCAGCGGCTGAAGCAGAAAATTACCGAGAAGGGTGAGGACAAAAGGGTCCGGGTGCCAGGCCTCCGGAGTTTGTTGCCACTGCCGGTAGTGAAGATTCGGACGCGAAAAGTCCCCACTTTGAAGGAGTCATAGGCACGAGGTTCCACCAGATGCTCCTGGTAGGATAGACATAGCCCCTATGGAAGACGAGGTGGAAGAGGTGGAGGAAGAAGATCCCGACGTTCACTTCAAAACAAAGCGGCAAGGTGGATCCCGTAGGAAGAGGGTGGTGAAGAAGCCTCGTCGCTACACTCCCACCGTTATCACAGAGGGTGAATCAGCTGCAGTGCCTCCTCCTCCTCCTACCCCATTAGTTATTAAACTATCAGCGCAGAAGCAGACGATTGATAAAGCTGTTTTCGGCTTGGGTAAGACCAGTTCATTTTTTTCAACATGTGCTTATATATTTCATACAGCTCATTTGTTTATCCTATGATTCAGGAACCGAGACTGCAAGAGAACCAGGAACCAAGGCTGCAGGAGAACAGGGAAATTATTATGATTCTCTGTTTACTTATAAGGAAGGTGACGAGGCTAGCTACTTCGTCATCTCAGAAGATTCTGGAGGTGACACAGCTGACGTTGGTCCTTTGGGTGCTGGGCCCTCGAAAGAGAGTCCAATGGCTTTAAGATCTATAGGATGGACCACAGAGGCCTCTACGAGAGAAGGTGAGCTGGACATCCCTCCCGCAACTGCCAAAGTCTCTTCTATGGAACCTGGCGGAATTAGCGCTGCCGTCGAGGGAGTCCTGAGAGAGACTGTTGCTGAGGCGGTATCGCCTCTTGGTAATACTTTGATCTCTTGTAAGCAATTCTCCCCTGATATTCATTATGCCTTATTTCAACAAAGTCTTTTTATAGGTGTTCCGCCTTTGGGTGCGTCGACTTCAAGGGGACCAGCTAATCTTCTTGAGGCAATCAAGGGTGAGGCAAGTACTTCAGCCGCAACGGATGTTACCGAGTTGGATGTCTTGTATCATGACCTGCCATCTTATCAGCCTGAGCCCGCGGTGGAGTTAAAGATGCTGAGGAGACAGTGGCCACAGAACCAATCTCACTCCAAGCTGGATCGGTTGGTGAGATGCCGGTGGTTTCTTTGACACTGCCTACCCTGACAACCTCTGGGCTGAGGATAATTATGAGCCTTACGTCTCCGACACTGGTTGTTGAGCCAGTTCTTCCTGAAATAGTTACAAGCCCTACTTCCATTGTGGCTGGTGTACTGGTTTCAATGAAGACTCCTCCTAGATCACCGGTGATCCCTCGTCTTTCTCCAGCCAGTGCTTCTGCCATTTCCTCTTCCGTTATGACAGTGAAACCTGTTGAAGCTTTGTCTTCAAGGGCCACTCGTTCACCGGGAGTGGTTGAAGTCGAGAAAGAATTTGTGGCCAAGATGGTTGATAGCTTTTACAAAAGCCTAAAGTGATCTGTTACTCTGGTCTTGAAGGGCTCAACCACCTCATTTTCTGCTTTAAAGGTGGTCCTCTCTTGAAATATAGAAAGCATTCGAGACTTTAGAGAGGATGACCAGGCTGCCGCATTGGAGCTTTTGGTGGAACGACTCAAGAAGGATGTAGACGAATGGCGCCGTCTTAGTGGTTCAGACCTGGATTCCTCTGCTAATGAAGAGCTTGAACGCTTCATTGGTCAAATGCGTGAGGCCCACCTCGCAGTACAGAAAGCAGGTGAGGCAATATCTTTAGACCTAAAATCCTTATAAACAAGGAAAGTAGAGATTGAAGATGCCATTGACGCTTCCAGTAGCGCCCTTCTTGGTGCTGAAGTTAAATTGAGAAGGCTAAGGAAATGATCAAGAGGGCTAATCTTCTTTTGCCCAAGGCTAAACCGGTGCGCCTAGAGGAGATGGCTCGGTTGGAGCAGCTCAAAATGATAAAGTCCTGCAGCAAGAGATAGCTCAGAGGGCAGCTTTGGCTGAAATTGAGGCTAGTCTATCTCAGACAGTGAACTTTAATGAGGCTGAGTTGAGATCGCAGGCATTCATCAGAGCTGCTGAGGAGAGAAAGAATAAGCTGGCCATCCTTGAAGAACGGATCAAGTCTTATGAAGCACCCTTGAGCTTGTAATCCATGTATCCCCTTTTTTGAATCAATAAAAAGTAATTTTATTTGACTCTGCTATTGTATATCCAACTTGTTTTATCTTCTGTGCTTATAATAATCTTAAATTATATCATAACCCTCAAAGAAAGGACTAATTTATTCAGAGGTGATAAACTGAACATGATAGAATTAGTCATTTAAGACGATTTGAACCTTGTTGGGATAAAAATGGGACAAAGTAAATTTGATGATCTTTACTGTTCAGAGGTAAACATTAACATAACAGTTTAAAGGCTATCAGGTTTATGAATTGGTTGTGATGGATTAGATACCAGAATGAAGTCTAGAATTTATCAGTTAAAGATGACAAACTAGCTATGATTAATAGAAATTTTGCCACTCAGAGGTGATGACCTGGACATGATGACAAAATGGAGGTGAATCCGATTTTAGGAACCTGTCTATTCAGAGGTGATAAACTGAACATGATAGACTAAGACACACTAAACTTCAAATCCGCTGCCAGAGGTAGTCATATTAACTTGACAACTAGTCCACAAGGAACTACAAAGGTAGATTAGATCTGGGGTCCTATTGGTTCAGAGGTGGTTGACTTGACATGACCAACTAGGGATCTCAGATGTGCAATCCGCTGTTCAGAGGTTTAGTGTTAACATGACAACAGAACTCTCAACCTTAATAGAGGAAAGGAGAACAAAACTATGGACTCATCTGTTCAGAGGTGGTGAACGAGACATGACAGTTAGAGTACCATAAAGGGGAGATCTAGGCATTTGTCTGTTCAGAGGTAATATAGACGTAACCAATTGGAAGTTGCTAGACTTAGAGCCCTGTCGTTCAGAGGTGACGAACTGGACATAACGGCAAAGGGATAGTCCCTACTGGACTGAAAGATGAGATTTGGTTATCTGTCAATTCAGAGGTAATATGGACATAACCGATTGAGAAATCACCAAGCTCAGGATTTCTATCATTCAGAGGTGACAAGCTGGACATAACGGTAAAAGAAATAATCCCATCGAGGGAAATAAGATTTGATCATAAATTCCATGGAAAATTGATATCTCCTTTGGAATTTTTTTTTTGAAAGAAATTGTTAGAGGTGTATTGTTAACGTGACAACCAAGAAACTCCATTGGGGACTGAGAGGGAAATAATAGACTTTGAAGAGAGTCTATTAGAGACTCGCTGGGAGCTAAGAATATTAATCTCATGAAAGATTATATGTCAGAGAACTTCGTGGGGATTTAGAATGAGATTTGTATATCAGCCTTGCAGAGGTGTAATGTTAACGTGACAAGGATTTTGTTACTGTTAGAGGTGTTTGAACATAGCAGTAATTTTGAGTGAACCGTATCATTCTATTAAAGAGAATGATAAGTGGAGCTTAATTCGCTGGTGATGTTAACCAGATTCGCAGGGAAGTTGGTTTTATCCGCCGGGGAGTATGTTAGGGTCTTACTGTCAGAGGTTTAATATTAATCATGATAGGTTTGACTCGTCATTTCACCAGGAAAATGAATATCTTCTTATGTGGTCCTACCATTCCATGGACAGGAATTGGTAACTGATTTTGGAGAGGAATCAAATGGGAACAGGTCCCTTAGGATTTTTAGCAAATCCTCAGCTGTCAATAGATTTGATATGCCTTTGCCAACTACCGTTTGAGTCGGGCTAGCCATGCTATTCCCCTCAGCATGATGAGCTGTCGAGGATTTATATTAGGCTTAAAGGCCAACATTTTTCTTTATCCTTAGCCGTTAGAGGCGTTGGATCATTTCGTTATTTTGAGTAACGTGATGCTTCCCTGGGTTTTCACTCTGTAGGAGAGCTGAGGATTAAAGGAATGGACACGAATTCCGCGAGATCTTAATTTGAAGATTATCATTCATCGTGGACTCTCTGTCAATCCTTATCTTATTTCCATATAGGAAAGACTCTGCAGAAGGATGCGTCACGAATCTTCTTCAATGAGTTTGGCTTAATAAATCATCAGATAAACTTCTTTGATCTTTCATTCGATCGGTCACTATGTTTTTTATATGAATGTGGAAAAAGTGAAAAGGTTCTACAAGAGAATGCGTTACGATCTTCTTCAATGAGTTTGTCTTGATAAGTGATCAAATAAACTCATTTGTGTTTTTTTTATTCAATTGGTCACCATTTGGTCGGACCTTTTGTCGTTGGGTCGAGCTTCGATCGATCGAACAGGAACAGGGAGGTTTGCCGCCATTGTATATAGAAAAGTTAGGCTAAATAAACCATTTGCCTAAAACTGTTGTTTAGGCATGCTTGACTTCAAAATATGACCTATTCTTCTAAGTTGAAGATAGGTACATGTTTATATACTAGAGAAGAGTGACAAGGCTGAAACAATTTGACACCTTGTTTCTTCTTCAATGTCACCGGTGTTCGATCGGCTCGACACTAGTCGACAATGAATTAGAGAATAGTGATAAGGCTAAAACTAAAGTTCATAACCTTGGTTCTTCTTTGATGCAACCGGCGTTTGATCGGCTTGACACTGGTTTATGACAATATGATCCCGTTAGAGAAAGAAAGGAGCGCTCTTTCTAAATATCTTGGATCTGAAGGCCCTGATCAGAGGTGTATTGTTAACTTGATCATAAGAATGATCTTATCAAAGATAATACCTCTTTAAGAACCTACCATTGATCCCATCATGAGCATGTCACCATCTGGGGTCATAAGGCGATATGCTCCATTTGAGTAGACTGTTTCTATCATGAACGGTCCTTCCCATTTGGGTTAAAATTTTCCTTTAGTTTTTTATGTCATGATCATTGGTCGTCTGACGGCTAAAACCAAATCTCCTTTCTGGAAAATCCTTTGCTTAACCTTCTCATTGAAGGCCTTCGAGATTCGAGCTTGATACAACTCAATATGTTGTCGAGCTTGTAGTCGCTTCTCATCTAGGGCTTCGAGTTCTTGAAGACGTAACCGATCATTGTCTTCCTTTGTCATTTTGGCCATTAAGGCAACTCGTAATGACGACATCTGGATTTCTAACGATATGACTGCTTCGCACCCGTATACTAGAGAAAAGGGCATATTGCCAGTCGGGGTCCGAACTGTGGTTCGGTAGGCCCAAAGATATTCACCGAGCTTCTCATTCCAGTCTCGCTTATTTGATGAAACGAATTTTTTGAGTAGCTTGATAATTATCTTGTTGAATGCTTCCGCCAAGCCATTAGCAGCCGAGTTATAAGCGGTTGATGCCATATTCTGAATCTGGTATTTATCACAGAATCGATAGAATACCTGGCTTACAAATTGGGGGCCATTATCATGGATAATCTGCCTAGGGACACCAAATCCAAGATTGACATGGTGATTGATAAAGTTGACCACGTTGGGAGTTTTAACTTCAATAAGTGGAACAACCTCCACCCACTTTGAGATATAATTGGTTATTGCAAAGATAAACAAATGACCTTTTGTTGATGATGGGCTGATGGCCCTAGGACATCGATTCTCCATGCTTCGAACGACCATGAAGCAATAGTCGGATGGAGCAACTCTGGAGGCTGATGTATAAAGTCTGCATGGATTTGATAGGCTTTACATGTTTGCGCATATTTGATGGCGTCGGCTATCATCGTTGGCCAATAGTATTCAAGCCTGTGCAATCGATCCTTGAGCTTCAGACCTGGTTGATGAGCTCCGCAAATTTCGCGTGAGCCTGTTGAAGCACTTCTTGTGTTTCTGAATTAGAGAGACAACAGAGAAGGATACCGTCATACGAGCGACGGTAGAGTGTCTTTACTATCGGATCATAGTAGAAACAGAGGGACCTTCGTCTGATAGTTGCCGCTTCTTTAGGGTCGTCCGGCAATATATTATGCAAAGCATAGTCAATGAGGGAAAATCGCCAATCTCTCGGTTCGAAATCTGTTAAGGAGATATGGACCTCCTTGGTTTTCAACACATGTTTAGGACAAACAAGATGTCGAGTATCCACTGTAAGATGATACGTTGTGTCGATCAGTAAGGCCAATGTAGCTGCTAGTGCAGCCAGAGCGTCGGCCTTAGTACACATGACCGATGTAAAAGCCATCAAATAAATTAGCCATTTTGATGACTGCATGATAATAAAGTACCAAATCTCCATGGCGGACCTCATATTCTCCTTTAACTTAATTAATAATCAGTTTTGAATCCCCATAAGCTTCGAGGTAGCGTATCCCCATTTCATGGGCGAGCTGAAGGCCAATGAGTAGAGCATTATATTCTGC
The DNA here is from genome assembly GCA_038442645.1 of Agave tequilana. Taxonomy (NCBI): domain Eukaryota; kingdom Viridiplantae; phylum Streptophyta; class Magnoliopsida; order Asparagales; family Asparagaceae; genus Agave; species Agave tequilana. Next base: position 9,535 of record JAVJIF010026476.1, read on the forward strand.
CACATTGTTGGAACATGGTTCCGTCAATGAAAATGCCCGAGGACGGACATGGTTTTGTGGTGAGATAAATCAACCCCAACAGCAGCAATGATCTTACCTTTAGGGCCTATTCTTGATGCTCCATCAAAGAATATTTGCCACACTTCATCCTCTGAAAGCATATTAGATTCGAAAATCTCATCTGGAATATTTTCATGAAGTTTTGAGATTTCCGGAACTGGTGAGCAGTTAGGAAGTCTGCAAGTGCTTGACCTTTAATTGCCTTTTGAGGAACAAAGAGCATGTCATACTGAGACAAAAGGATAACCCACTTAGCTAATCTTGAATTCAGTGATCCTGTCGTCATGAGGAGACACAAAGGATTAACTCTAGAAATGACACGTATGGTTTAGCCAACCAAGTAATGTCGTGTCTTTTGAATAGCAAAGGCAAGAGCTAAGCATTCCTTCTCAATCGGTTATAGCGAGATTCAGCCACTATCAGAGCCTGCTCAGATAATAAATGGCTTGTTCGTGGCCGTCATCGTTCTTTTGAGCATGCAGAGCACCAAGAGAATGGTCCATAACTTTCACATAAAGCAGGAATGATTTTCCTGATGTGGGAGCCACTAAGACTGGAGGTTTAGTTTGGCACCCCAGTCCCGCGGGTACGAGACGTCACTGCGACGTATATACGCAGGTCAGAAATACCCTCACGTATATACGCTAAGCATTAGTACAGGAAAGAATCAGAGTGCAAAAGAAAAGTGGTAATATACATTCCAACAGAAAGGTACAAGTACATGGTTATCACAGAGAGTGATACAATATTACAGGAATATTATATCACCAGAAAATACAAAAGTATAATACATGAAGAGATATATAAAAGTTGAGAGGTGCTCACGAGTAGGAAAAGGGCCTCGGGAGCCAAACATGAGAGGAACTGGAAGGAAGAGCTGCGGCGATGCCCGAGCTTATGCTGCACTCCGACCACCACAGAAGGATCCGCTGCGCACTCTAATCAGCTACATCGAGATTACCAAGGTCCAGACTCCAGGATCTGAACATGAGAATCCAGGGTTGCCAGATGCAACCCCCGAGTATATATAATAAAGCCAAGTGGCGTGCATATCAGGCACATGTGTACAGGAAAGGTGTATCGTGAATATAAGCACATATGAACATGAAATGAGACAGTAAGTAAAGTAACTACAGGAAAATCACTTATATAAGCCCACATTGCCGATCCGTGAGGTTAGTATGTCGAAGGAATAATCTAAACAAGGAAACCCTCATATATATACCCTATACCTTACGTCACTGTAGTCTGAGTTTATATAATCTGACTTTACCTTCACAATAACATAATAATGAAACAGTATGGAAGCGATCAAGTAATCCAACTAGATAGCACAGGTATAAGTGGTGAGCAGTATAGATCAAGAGTATAGCTAATCAGATATCAGAAGCAGATTATTATTATGTTATTAAGACTCATCTGCTTTGTATACATCGGTATGTGTCCCATTCCACATACCTCAGCATACAGACCAGAGAGTAAGTTATTAGAAACTGATGGAGATCGACAAACCATGCTTAGAATGGGTCCCGTATATGCCCGGGACAATGGTCAAGGAGTATCCAATGCTGAGCCAAAATGTACCGCTAGGTACTAGGACTTATTGTACGCCCGAACAGGAATAGGATGTCACCGTTCCCACTGGAATAGGCCCAGGGGCTTATGATACAACCGGCAGGCAGGGGAGTAGGGGTGCCAGTACACCCCACGGAAGCGCCTGGTGGCCTCCAGGTCGAATCCAAGTATATGGCCGCGCGACACTATAAGACCATCATAAACATGGAGATTATATCGGTACTCATCAGTTTCCCCCATCCTGGTGTAAGTTATCTAATTATTACAATTTGTTCAGTGAGAATGTCCACAGGGTATACATATTAATCCTATATTCATAGTTATCCAATTACGGGGATCAACAAGAGTATAGTATCAGGAGTCTCCCTTTTACAGAGGTTCAGGAATACAGAAGTTCAGGAGCACAGGAGCTCAGGAGTATCAAATATCTGGTAACAATATAATAATCATGTCAAGTCCCCGTAAAAGTGATAATCATGAATATGCAAAGAAATACATGTGTCAATAGTATCCGATCAGGTGTCACAATATCAAGTCAAATGTGTCAATACCAGGTGATAGCATGTCAAGTGTCATTTATCAGATGTCAGGTGTCAAGTATAACATATCAAGTACCGGTGTCAGGTATCAAGTGTCGAGTATCGGGTGTCAAATATAATATGTCAGGTGCCGGTGCGAGATATCAAATGTTAAGTATAGCATGGCAAGTACCGGTGTCAGATATCAAGTGTCAAGTATAGCATGGCAAGTATCAGTGTCGGATAGCATGTGTCAAGTATAACATGTCAAGTGCTAGTGTCAAGTGTAACATATCAGTGTCAGTGTCCGGTATCATGTAAGCATCATATGTCAGGTAATCATCCGGTCATGTAACATGGTACAGGGGAACAGTATAAATAAACATTTCAAACTCTTCACAACCATATTTATAACAACAATAAATTAGTCTATTTATTAGCCATGCGAAGCCGAGCAAAGCAGGAGCAGATCTAGGCATACTCAGTATAATACCGGTTCGACAAGTATAATAACGGCCGACAGCTATTTATAAAACATGATAATTTTAGAAATCACTTATATAACATATACCAACTTGCATAAAGAGACATCATATATTAAAAGCAAGATAATAATTATTAGACATGAAATGATGGCAATAAAGCAAGAAATGAACTCACCTAATACCGGAACGAAATACCGAGTAAAACCCAGGAAAATCCACAAACACGTGCGAGCAAGCCACTAGCCCATATATATTATAAATATTATAAATATAAATATAAATATATATATATTAGAGAGGGAATGAGAGAGGAGAGAGAAAGTTGTAGGAAGGAGAGGAGAGAATATAGAAGAGGAAATAAGACTTAAAAGGGGAGGGGTATGATTGAAATTATGGGGAAGTACTTCGGGGGTGAAGTGGAGGGTATTTTAGGGATGCAGAAAAGTGGGTTTATTTATGGAAAAAGGGGAAAAGAAAAGAAAGAAGAAAGAAAAGAAAGAAAGAATAAAGTAAGAAGAAGAAGAAAGAAAGAAATGGAGGGGGGTTCGATGGCCGGCGGCCGGCCACAGCTGGCGGCCCTGGGGCGGTGGCAGCGGCGCCGCTTATGGAGGTGGGGGGCGGCGCGGCTGCCCTAGGGAGGAGAGGAGGGTTGGTTGTTTTGTGGTTGTTGTTGTTTTGGTGAAGTTGGTGGTGGTGGTAGTTGGTGGTGGTGGTGGTTATGGTGGTTGTGGTGATTGTTGGAGGTGGTGGGGAGTTAGAGGAGGAGGAGGTGATGTTGGGGAGGTGGAGTGGTGGAATTGATGGATATGGTGGTGAATTTTGGAGGAGGAAGGGAAGTGGTGGTGATGGGTTTGTTTGAAATTGGAGGTGGTAGGGAGTTGGTGGAAGATGAAGGAGGTGAAAGAGAGAGGGGGTGTGGGGGAGGTGGTGGCCGGTGGCTAGGGGGCGGCGGCGGCGGAGGTGATGGTGGGAAGTGTTTTTGGGTGAAGAAGTTTGGAGAAGAAATTGAAAATGGAAAGGAAAGAGAAAGAAAAGGGTTTTAATGGAGAGGAGGAGGAGGGAAATGATGGAATGGATGGAGGGAGATGGGCTACAGCAGCAGCCCATCATGCCTTGGCTGCTGCTGCAGGCGGCTGCGGCAGTGAAGGGGAGCAGGGCATGGGGGTGGAGTGAAGGGGAAAAAAGAAAGAAGAAAAAGATAGAAAATAAAGGAAAAGGAAAAAATAAGGAAAAAGAAAAGAAAATAGTAAAAACTTTTATTATTAAATAATTAATTTATTAAAATATCTGGGAGTATAAAGTAGGGGAGAAGAGAAGAAAAAGAAAGAAAAGAAATTGTCGGTAAATAATATTATTATTTTAATAGAGCAAAAATTTGACTGTTTCCGAAACGTTTCAAAAAATTTTTAAAAATAGAAAATATTATTTTAAGATTCCCAATGAAATCCGATTTGAGAAATTCATTCTAGTTTTCAAGTTAAAAATCTTGAAATCTTCTGACGATACCTGCTGACACTAGAATCGGTCAAATTTTGATAAATTTAAAAAATCTAAAAAAATATATTTAGATAGAAAATGAAATTCTAAGAAGTAACATGGAATCCATTTCTAAAAATTTAATCCCGTTTGAAAACTAAAAATCTGAGAATCAGCCAGCGATGCCGACCGACACTGGTTTGGAGATTTTGCAGAAAAATTCTAAAATTTTAGAAAATCATGAAAAATCTAAAATATTGAAAAACTGTGTCTGAAACTGAAATCAGTCAAATCGAACTAACAGAAAGATCAAATCAGGTAGCAGGCTGGTATCGGGTTCCCTGTCCGGGTCAGGGCTGACTCTAAGATTGAGAATCCAGATCCGATACAAAAAATATGAGAAATCACAACTTAAAAATAAATACTGAAAGAAAATTTCAATAATACGGTCGAAAAAGTCGGGACACGTATCTGGGTACGTATCCCGGGAACGAGGTGCTACAATCTACCCACCTAACAAAAATTTCTTCCTCAAAATTTCTATAAGGAGGGAGATGAATATAGAAGAAAATAGGGTTGACGATGATAATATGATAAGTGTGAAGCGTAAGGAAGATTATCAACTCAAGACACAAAACATCTGAGTTAATCGAAGGAATGACGGGAAGAAGCTGAAAAGATAGAAGGGTCTCAGGATCCAAGGAAAAGATTGCGAGGAAGGATAGATAACATCGTACTTGCGATTGGAATGTATATTCAAGACTCATGCTTTCCAGCTGCAGATTAATACATCATTAATCTGCGAACTGCTTGTACTGAGTATGTTAGAACCTAGGCTCTGATACTACCCTGTGGCGACCCGGTCCCGCAGGTACGAAGACATCACTGCGACGTATATATGCAGGTCAGAGATACCCTCATGTATATACGCTGAGCATTAGTAAAGGCAAGAATCAGAGTGTGGAAGTACAGTGGTAATATACATTCCAACAGAAAGGTACAAGTACATGGTTATCACAGAGAGTGATACAATATTACAAGAATATTACATCACCAGAAAAATATAAAAATACAATACATGAAGAGATACAAAAGCTGAGAGGTGCTCACGAGTAGCAAGAGGGCCTCGGGAGCCAAATAGGAGGAACTAGAAGAAAGAGCTGTGATGATGCCCGAGCTTCTGCTGCACTCCGATCACCACGGAAGGATCTTCTGCGAACTCTGATCAGCTACAGCGAGATCACTAAGGTCCAGACTCCTGGATCTGGACATGAGAATTCAGGTTGTCAGATGTAACCCGCGAGTACATATAATAAAGCCAAGTGGCGTGCATATCAGGCACATGTGTACAGGAAAGGTGTATCGTGAATATAAGCACATATGAACATGAAATGAGATAGTAAGTAAAGTAAGTACATGAAAATCAGTTATATAAGCCCACATTACCGATCCATGAGGTTAGTACGTCGAAGGAATAATCCAAGCAAGGAAACCCTCATATATATACCCTATACCTCACGTCACTGTAGTCTGAGTTTATATAATCTGACTTTACCTTCACAATAACATAATAATGAAACAGTATGGAAGCAATCAAATCTAACAAGATAGTACAGGTATAAGTGGTGAGCAGTATAGATCAAGAGTATAGCTAATCAGATATCAGGAGCAGATTATTATTATATTATTAAGACTCATCTAATTTGTATACATCGGTATGTGTCCCATTCCACATACCTCAGCATACAGATCGGAGAGTAAGTTATTGAAAACTGATTGAGATCGATGAACCATGCTTAGAATGGGTCCCGTACATACCCAGGACAACGGTCAAGGAGTATTTGGTGCTGAGCCGGAACATACCGTTAGGTACCGGGACTCATTGTACGCTCGAACAGGAATAGGATGTCACCGCTCCCATAGGAATAGGCCCAGGGCTTATGGTACAACCGGCAGGCAGGGGAGCAGGGGTGCCAGTACACCCCACGGAAGCGCCTGGTGGCCTCCAGGTCGAATCCAAGTATATGGCCGCGCGACACTATAAGACCATTATAAACATGAAGACTATATCGGTACTCATCAGTTTTCCCTATCCATGTGTAAGTTATCTAATTATTACAATTTGTTCAGTGATAATGCCCACAGGGTATACATAGTAATCCTATATTCATGGTTATCCAATTACGGGGATCAACAGGCGTATAGTATCAGGAGTCTCCCTTTTACAGGGGTTCAGGAATACAGGAGTTCAGAAGCACAGGAGTTCAGGAGTACCAAATATCTGGTGACAGTATAATAATCATGTCAAGTTCCCGTAAAAGTGATAATCATTAATATGCAAAGAAATACAGGTGTCAATAATATCCGGTCAGGTGTCACAATATCAGGTCAAATGTGTCAATACCAGGTGATAGCATATCAAGTGTCAAGTGTCATATATCAGATGTCAGGTGTCAAGTATAACATAGCAAGTACCGGTGTCAGATATCAAGTGTCGAGTATCGGGTGTCAAATATAACATGTCAGGTGCCGGTGCGAGATATCAAATGTCAAGTATAGCATGGCAAGTATCGGTGTCAGATATCAAGTGTCAAGTATAGCATGACAAGTATTAGTGTCGGATAGCATGTGTCAAGTATAACATGTCAAGTGCTGGTGTCAAGTGTAACATATCAATGTCGGTGTCCGGTATCATGTGAGCATCATATGTCAGGTAATCATCCGGTCATGTAACATGGTACAGGGGAACAATATAAATAAACATTTCAAACTCTTCATAACCATATTTATAACAACAATAAATTAGTCTATTTATTAGCCAAGCGAAGCCGAGCGAAGCGGGAGCAGATCTAGGCATACCCAGTATAATACCGGTTCGACAAAGTATAATAACGGCCGACAGCTATTTATTAAAACATGATAATTTTAGAAATCACTTATATAACATATACCAACTTGCATAAAGAGACATCATATATTAAAAGCAAGATAATAATTATTAGACATGAAATGATGGTAATAAAGCAAGAAATGTATTCGCCTAATATCAGAGCGAAATACAGAGTAAAACACGGGAAAATCCGCGAACACGTGTGAGCAAGCCACTAGCCCATATATAATTATAAATATTATAAATATAAATATATATATATATAAATATTAGAGAGGGAATGAGAGAGGAGAGAGAGGAGAGAGAAAGTTGTAGGAAGGGGGGAGAGAGAGAATATAGGGTATTTTTAGAAGAGGAAATAAGAATTAAAAGGGGAGGGGTATGATTGAAATTATGGGGAAGTAATTTGGGGGTGAAGTGTAGGGTATTTTAGGGATGTAGAAAAGTGGGTTTATTTATGGAAAAAGGGGAAAAGAAAAGAAAGAAGAAAAGAAAATAAAGAAAGAAATAAAGTAAGAAGAAGAAGAAGAAAGAAAGAAAGAATGGAGGGGGGTTCGATGGCCGGCGGCCGGCCACCGCTGGCGGCCCTGGGGCGGCGGCGGCGCCACCGGAGGTGGGGGGCGGCGCTGCTGCCCTAGGGAGGAGAGGAGGGTTGGTTGTTTTGTGGTGGTTATTGTTTTGGTGAAGTTGGTGGTGGTGGTAGTTGGTGGTGGTGGTGGTCATGGTGGTTGTGCTGGTTGTTGGAGGTGGTGGGGAGTTAGAGGAGGAGAAGGAGGTTATGTTGGGGAGGTGGGAGTGGTGGAATTGATGGAGATGGTGGTGAATTTTGGAGGAGAAAGGGAAGTGGTGGTGTGGGTTTGTTTGAAATTGGAGGTGGTGAGGAGTTGGTGGAAGATGAAGAAGGTGGAGGAGAGGAGGGGGTGTGGGGGAGGTGGTGGCCGGTGGCTAGGGGGCAGCGGCGGCGGTGATGGTGGAGGCGACAGTGGTGATGGTGGGAAGTGATTTTGGGTGAAGGAGTTTGGAGAAGAAATTGAAAATGGAAAGGAAGAGAAAGGAAGGGGTTTTAATGGAGAGGAGGAGGAGGGAAATGATGGAATGGTATGGGGGAGATGGGCTACAATAGCAGCCCATCATGCCTTGGTTGCTGCTGCAGGCGACTGAGGCAGTGAAGGGGAGCAGGGCATGGGGTGGAGTGAAGGGGAAGAAAAGAAAAGAAGAAAAAGAAAGAAAATAAAGGAAAAGGAAAAAATAAGGAAAAAGAAAAGAAAATAGTAAAAATTTTATTATTAAATAATTAATTTATTAAAATATCTGGGAGTATAAAGTAGGGGAGTAGAGAAGAAAAAGCTAGAAAAGAAATTGTCGGCAAATAATATTATTATTTTAATAGGGCAAAAATTTGACTGTTTTCGAAACGTTCCAAAATTTTTTAAAAATAGAAAATATTATTTTAAGATACTTGGTGAAATCGGATTCGAGAAATTTAATCTAGTTTTCAAATAAAAAATCCTAAAATCTTCCAGCGATACCGGCCGATAATCGGTGAAATTTTTGATAAATTTAAAAAAATCTAAAAAATGTTTTTAGATAGAAAATAAAATTCTAAGAAGTAAGGTGAAAGCTATTTCTAAAAATTTAATCCTATTTGAAAACTAAAATCTGGGAATCAGCCAGCGATGCCACCAACACAGGTTTTGGAGATTTTGCAGAAAAATTCTGAAAAATTTTCGAAAATCATAAAAAATCTAAAATATTAAAAAATAGTATCTGAAATTGAAATCGGTGAAATCAGACTAATAGAAAGGTCAAATCGGGCAGCAGGCTGGTATCGGTTTCCCTGTCCGGGTCAGGGCTGACTCTGAGACTGAGAATCCAGATCTGATACCAAAAACATGAGAAATCACAACTTAAAAATAAATACTAGAAGAAAATTATAATGATACGGTCGAAAAAGTCAGGACCGTATCTGGATACGTATCCCGGGAACGGGGTGCTACATTTAGTGAGGTATATTTGAATATCCTCGAAAGCTTCTTGCCAGGTTTTATCTCATACAAAGGAGACACCCTTTTTCATGAGCCGGGTGAATGGTTGACAACGGTCTGAGATGAATCTTCTGATATAGGCTAGTCTACCTTGCAGACCCCTAAGTTCTTTGAGATTCTTCGGTGGATGCAATGCTCTGAATAGCTTTGACCTTATCTGGGTCGAGATGAATTCCTTTTGATGTAACAATGAATACTAGGAACTTGCCACTTGAAACCCCCAAAAAGGATTTTGTTGGATTCATTTTCAGCTGATGGGCTCGCATTATATCGAACATTGTTCTTAGATCATGAAGGTGATTATTCTTATGGCGACTTTTAACAGCGATGTCGTCGACATAGAATTCTACTGTCTTTCGAAGGTGCTCGTGGAAAATTGCATTCATAGCCCTCTAGTATGTTGCTCCCGCATTCTTTAATCTGAAGGGCATGACAGTATAGCAATATACGCCTAACGGTGTCCGGAATGAAGTATGCTTCTCATCCCTTGGGTACATCTTGATTTGATTATACCCTGAAAAGCCATCCATGAAAAACATTCTCTCGAATCCGCAGGTATTGTCAATCATGACATCGGTGATGGGCAATGAGAATTCATCTTTAGGGCAGACTGTATTAGATCTCGGTAGTCAATACAAATCTGAATTTTTATATTCTTTTTAAGAATGGGGACAATGTTAGCAACCCAATCTGGATGTTGTTCCTCCCGTATGAAACCACATATGATGAGTTTATGAACTTTGGCTTCAATAGCTTCCATGATATCTGGGCGAAATCGTCGTTGTTGTTGCTTGACTGGCTTGGCGTCAGGCTTGATATTCAGGCGATGCATGGCTACTTGCAGATCAAGTCCGGGCATATCTTCGTAGTTCTATACAAAGACATCGATATACTCTCTTACGAGTACTATCAATTCTTCCTTCTCCGTAAGTGATAGGCTCTCATTTATAAAGATGGGTTTAGGGTGATCTTGACTACTGAATCACCTTGTCTTCAGCAGGTAGTTCGCGTTGTTCGAATCGCTTTTCCTACTGGAAATCCAGTTGCTGAGCCCATGGTTCAACACCAATAGCCTCCCCAGGCTCCAATTGATTGCTCGAAGTCATATTAACAGAGAGGTTCTTGAAAATCATTCCCACACTAACATCTGACTCCCACTCGGAGGAAGAAGTGGAGCGTGATAGGATCGGTTTGTTGCCTTCGGATCGAAATGATGTAGAAGGTGGAGATGTGACATATCCCAACCCCCTGAAGGTGGAGATGTGACATATCCCAACCCCCTGCGTGTTTTATCATAGTAATTTACAGGTTTCCCTTTTGGCTAAAATTACGTAGAAAACTACGTCGTCCTTTTTCAAATTTTAGGTCACTCCCATGTTGTAGGCTGTATCCCATTTTTCTCATCATATGCTGTGCTGATCATGAATAATAGAAAATTTGCGAGAGTTCTGAGTCTGAATTCGAATCCGTGACCGTAGACCTTCGTAGTTGGGCTCTACCGAATACTATCGGTGATTGATGCCTTTTGGATGGAGGGACCACAAAGACGGACCCTTCCGTGCATTCCACGGATGTACCTGGTATGCTTGGTTTATGCAAGGCATCTGTAGAGAGCTATTGATGACAGATTCAAGCAATTCAACACTCGCAGGATAATCAAAAGTACATTTGTTGGCCCAAAAGGTTACACTCTCCATTTGTTTAGAGTTTTGATGATAACAAAACAAATAAAAGCTATTTGGTACTAATTAGTTTGTTCAAGATAAGTTTCAGGTTAGTACCATATTTGGAGGCCATTGCTTAGCTATTGCAAGAACTTCTAGGTTCATGGAGCAAAGAAGGCTTTTTGCACGTCAAGGAAGGAACATAGAAGAGAAGGCTCTAGCAAGGCATTGCATGGCTCAAGACTTCAAGATTGCTCTAGATATTTCATTAGATTTGTTTCTAGTTTTATAGTTTTGTTAAAGAATAGTGAATAGATTTGAAGCTCTATCACACACGTTTTTGCGCACATCTTATTTCCAAAATATTCCCTATAATATGTACAAAATATTTTTGTATACAATCTTTTGCCTACAAACTCATTTCTATGTTTTATATATATCTCTATTCAAAACTACTTTGTTTGATTTCAAATCCCCTTCACAATTCTGTTTCAATTTTGCTTTTTGGCCTTAGCCGGTCGACCGACCGGTCGACCGTACTCTGTCAGGTCAGAACGGTCGACCGTCCCAGTCGATCGAGGTTCTGGCAGTTTTTGGTGCGTATCCGTGTGCACGTTTTTTTCGGCCGACCGGGCGGCCGCCCGAAGTCCTTCGGTCGACCGGGCGGCTGGCCGACTGAGATGACGTTGCTCTCTGTTTCTGCCCAGTCGACTGACCGGTCGACCGGAAGCCCGCAACGGTCGTATTATTTGAACTCCGGTCGACCGACCGGTCGACCGAAAGAGTCGTTTGAACAGTAACGGCTATTTTTCTGAGTTGTTTTATTTTTGTCTTTTTCTTTCTAAAAAGGGATATTTGCTGATCCTAATTCTTCCTAATTAGCCTTAAGTGAGTTTTATCTTTAAACTCTAGCCCTCTACTATAAATAGGGGTGTTTAGGGAGAGGTTCATTACCAGAAAAATTTGCAAAAGTTTCAAAAGTTTAAGGCATTCAAAAGAGCTTTATTTCTTGGTTTTTGTGCTGAATATTTCTCTCATTTTCTGAAGTGTTTTTCAAAACTCTCTGATTTCCTTTTCTTTTCACTTACACACAAGAGCTTCAATCCTCTCATCATTCTACAAGATCTTTGTAAGGGAAGAGACATTTTCAAAAGAGAGTTTGTGGTCTTTTGATCACCAAGAGAGAACTTGTACTTGAGATTGTGGAGTTGGGTACTCCTGTGTATTTGTAACATCTTTGTGAAGTTATAGTGGTTAGAAATCCTTCTGGGAAGGCGGGGACGTAGAGCTGGGTGCTTGAACCTCGGAAAAATTCTCTGTGTTTGCGTTTGGTTTACTTGCTCTTGCTTCTTGCTTTACTTTCATTGCTCTTATTACTTGCTTTTTATTTTCATTGTAATATTCACTTGTTTTCATTCATCTTGTCAATCAAAGTCCCATACAACAAGATTGCAGTGTGCACCTCCAACTCATATCCAGAGGAATCACGAGGAAGGAGTTCAGAGCCCTTCACGGGAAATCCGACTTCTAGTCTTGTTTTGGGAGATTGTTGCATCATAATTTTTATTTGGGCATTGATTAGCATTATCACCTATTCACCCCCCCTCTAGGTGATTTTCAACATTTTCATTAATCACCCATTCATCATCATCCTCAGAGGGATTATTACATTGAGGATTATTGAAACATGCTACAATTGGTTCACCGACCAAAGTATCTAGTGTGTCTCCTTAAGACTCTGAATCTACCTTATTGCCACTGTCGTCGTTGTCAGGTAACGATTCTTTTGATGCTTTACCGATTTCCTGATATAGCAAGGCATCAGTAAAGTAATTTCCCACCCCCTTGAATGGTTGTTTCTCAGCGAACACCGTTCGTACCATTGCATCATCTTCCACGTACTTGAAACATTGGTGTAGAGTAGAAGGCACGATCCAGTTAGCATGGATCCAAGGTCGTCCTAGCAACAAACTGTATAACGTGTCAGCGTCAATGACGTAGCACGTCACTTCTGATTTTAGGTTTTTGATTCGACAACGGAGTCGGATCTTTCCAAGTGGGTGACTATTCCCTGCGTTAAAATCGTATATTGTAGTAGTGGTTGCAGACAACCGATACAGCGGTATGCTAAGAAAGTAGAGGAGCCTTTTGGGAATAATGCTAAGTGCGGACCCTTAATCAACCTGTACTCTTTCAATGCACGTCGAGCCGATGTATCCAGTATAGTACAAAGGTCGATCGTGTTTGTTATCCTTGAGGAGCATGTCCTTAGCTGTGAAAGTAATAGCGGGTACTTTCGACTGTACATGATGACATTCAGAACACGAGGGTTGAGTGTCGTTTCTAGAGATTTCTGGCATATGTGTCAGAAATGATTCTGAATTAGCCAGTGCATCCCTGAGTTCCTCTCTTGTCTCTTTCAAAAAGTGAAGCAGCCCATGTATGTGTAAGTACACCTAGAGGGGGAGTGAATAGGTGTACGGCTAATCTAATGAACAAAATGCGAAAATTAAAACTAAATTGCAACACACTTAATGTAACCAACGAGTGTAGCCGAATTCCCGGTGAAGGGATCTGGACTAACTCCTCTTGATTCCTCTGAATAAGAGTTGAGGTGCTATATGAAGCTCTCGTGGTTAAACACAAGTGAGGCACACACAAACAACACAAGCATATATATGAAATGGCAATATGATGCAATGCTCAAAGTAATAGAGAGAGGAGTTAGAGAAAGTGGACCAATCGCAAACACACGATATGTTTCGAGGTTCGAACACACAGCTCTACGTCCCCGCCTTCACACAGAAGGATTTCCACTAACTTGTCCACACAGGACTCCCACACAGGGAACCTCCACTGAGGATTTGGGGCAAATACAATTGGGAGTACACAACTCCTCTCTCAACCAAATACAACCTCTCACAGAGGCAAGGCACAACCAATACAAAATCCACCTCACACAAGAGGGGTAGGCACTTAGCCAATACAAACACCAATCACCTCACACTTGAGGGATTCCAACACAAACTCCACCTCTCACTAGAGGGAGCTAAACACAATCTCCACCTCTCACTAGAGGGAGCCAACAAATCAACCTCTCACTAGAGGGATAGGGCACAAAGCCACCACTCCAAAAATTAACCTCCACGCAAGAAGGATATCACAAATTAGGAGTGTTTACAACTTAGTGATCACAAAGACCACAAACCAATTTCTTTTCCCACAAAACAAAGATCCTAAAAGATAGGATAGCAAGATAGCTCAAGTGTGGAAAACAAAGAGTTTGGAAATCAAAATCTCAAAGAAAAACTCTAGGGAAAACTCTAGATAGAAATGCAAATGAAGATCAAATCAATTCCCAAAGAATTTTCTTTTCAATGATTTTTCAACTCTTTAAAAATAAAGATGAAATCTTTAAAGCCAAAAACTCTTTTGAAAACTTGCTTTAAAACACTTGAGAATGGGAGAAATTTAGCTCTTGAAAAACTTATGCAAAACCCACTTCAAATGGGGTATATATAACACCTATAAGAATTCTGCCCGTTGGCAGCTGACAAGGTCAAAAATGACTTTCCGGTGGACCGGTCGGTCGACCGGCCAACGGTCAAAAAAATGACCGTTGAGCCTAGCGGTCGACCGTGCCAGATCCAGAGAGCAACGGCTCTTGATTGAGGCTAAACCTGCACAAAAAATACGAGATTTTAGAACTTATAATAAAATGTGCAAGTGCTCAATTCTTCCGCTATAGCAAGTGGCTATGCGGGTCGTGATCCACAAGGAGGGTTTGCGATGGAAGCTTTACGGTTCTTTATTGAAATCGTTATGAACATAAGCGAAAGTTCTTCTCTATTTTAAAGTTATAAAAATGAAAAAGAAAGTTATAGTTAAAGTTAAGAAGAAAGTGAAAGATGAAGAAGGTGGACAAATCAGAAACAAGAAAAGCGACTATGTACAAATGGAGTGAGTGGAGAAGAAAGAGTTGGAAGAGGTGGTGATATAATTTACAGAAATGAGAGAAGGAAAGAAAGGAAGGAATACTTACCTAGGTTGAGTGATGACTTACCTGGAAAACGTTGCATGTTCTACCTTTACTTCGGAGGCGTTCAACGCATAGATCATAAGCTCGAGCTCAGTCCCCGTGCACATTATATCGTCAAGCCTAGCAAGAACGAAGTGATGCGGATCTTGGAAGAGGAGAACGTCTTCATGAACTATCGCTGGCTCTCACGTAGCTTAGTATACTTGCTTTGGATTTCACTTGTAAACTCAACAAATACAACCAAGGTAAAGTAGAAGAGGAATAAGAAAGCAAAACAAAATACGAACATAAAAAGAAGCTTTTACCTTTATTAATTGCAGAGACAATGGAAGAAAGGAGGAGGGTACATCGGTGTCACTCTCAACGTCAGCCTCTCTCTCTTACTTACATGAATCTTCTTCTACCCTAAGTTACATACAAATTACATAAACAGAAAAGAAAAAACCTAAACTACAAAGAATTAAAACTAGGCTAAATCCTAATCTGCATTGGCGTCCAATTTTCAGCGCAAGTACAGGCCTTTTATAGGCATAAACCCAACAACCAAGATCCCGGGGAGGTCGGGGGAGCAAACTCTCCCCCTAACTCCCCAACAAAGCCGCGGAAATGCGGCTTGGGCCGCGTTTCCGCGGCCAGGGTGTGGCCAGATGGCCACACCCTGTGGTGGGTTTCTCTGGGAGTTTCTTCTGCCTTTATCTGCAGTTTGTTTCTTCGTTTGGGTCCAGGATTCTGACGAAATGGCCTTGGATTCTTAGCTTTAACCGATTGATCTTGAGAGGATTATTCTCAATCGGTTTCAACCTCTTGATTTTGCTCTGATTTAGTGAGTGCGAATTAATTCTAATTTAATTCAGAATTTTGATGGGCTCTTGGCTCATTTCTCTTCAACTCCTTAAAGATTGGGCCTGCAAATAAATCAAACAATTAATTAGGACAATGCAGGCTTTTATTCTATAATTAGTATGGACATATGATATTAAATATGCAACATTAGCGACCAATCACACCCCCATACCTATCTTTTACTCGTCCTCGAGCAAAACAACTAAACTATACTAAGGATTATTGGACCACTTTCGCAGGTCACGCGATTGCACTGAGCATGTGCAACAAGCCGTTAAACCTCTAGGTTTCCCCTAGAGGACGAGTGTTATCTCGTGAGGGTTTTTAGCGGATTACACCCACAAAATCCATAAAGAAAGAGAAATAAAGAGTTAGTATTTTCGAAAGGCATTTTGAAAGAGAAAAATATTTGAAATATAATTGTAAGATCTAAGCAATCTATAAGTTATAGGAAGACTGAATTTTTCATTCCTAAACTTAGTCTCTATTCAAAAATTTGTTATCAATTAAAGTAAGGAGTCAAATTGTACTTCTCATCTAGTCTATTACTTTACCCTAAGTCATATGCACTTGTGACTGTGAAAATTTTGACTAAGGATTCATTAACTCTAACTCTTATGCCTTTTATATATATATATATATATATATATATATATATATATATATATATATATATATATATATATATATATATATATATATATATATATAATATATATGTGGTATTATTCCTTAGTTTAGGCTTTCTAATCTTCCCATGTAACGAGCCTCTAATCGATGACTCCCAAACCAAACGGTCTTAGGGCACCAGGTGAGAAAACACCCCAAGGACTTAAAGACTCGAGCAAACAAGGCCACAAAACTAAGGATTTTATTATATGAACCTCTTTTAGGCGTGAATACTTATGCTTTATTAGGCACAAATACCCAGCTTAATTAGAGGATTTTTCTTTTCAAACTTATCTAATCATCTTTCGCATAAATACTAAGGCTTGCTTAGGCCAAAGCACCTAGCTAGTCAATAATTAGACTTGTTTTTTTTTTTTTATAAAGCATAAGAATCTTTGTTTTTGAACCCTAAGTGTGTAAGTGTATGAAGTGTGCATATTTCATTAAGGTAAATATCAAGACTAAATTACTTTGACAAATTATCTTCCTAACTCTATAAATCAAACAAATAATCTTATTTTGACCAAGTATAAGAAATCCTAATTTGGATTTTCCTATTCCTTAAAATTAACTTAATTTCTTACAAAAATAAGTCAAAATATTGTTTCTATTTTCAAAAAGTTTTTTTAAAAGTAAAGAAAAATGTTAATTGTTTTTAAACAAAAAGAAAAGTTATGTTAGACCCTCCCCCACACCTATCTCATGCATTGTCCTCAATGTATGAATTAATGCATCGATGCATGAAAAAGAAGAAAGGGAAGGAAAAGGTTACCTTAAGGTGGTGGTTCCGGTGGTGGTCTGATTGGTCCACGAAACGCGGCCCAATCAACTTTTCTTAGGTCTCGGAGGAACCCACCAGAAATATCTTTAATATAACCCATTAAAAAGATGTATCCATAAAGGATTTTTATTAAGTATTTGACCCTATCTAATTTCCATATTCCATAATTGATTTCGGAGTCAAATTTGTCAACCACCTCGTCCCAGAAAGGAGTATGAAATGATAGAATGATTGACTTGGACTCAGGAAGTACAGGAACTAATACCGACTCAGGAAGGTAACTTAAGTCAAGTAAAGGTTCAGGAGTCGAAATTGGTTCAGGAATTGGGTCCAAGTCAAGAAGTTGAAACTCAAGTCCACATGTATTTTCCAACAATGGAATGTGACCTAATATGGGTGATTCCAGTTCAGGGATGATAGATGGAGGAATCAAAACTGACTCTAAATTATTACTCAAGTTTGGTAACACAATAGGAGTCAATATTGATTCAGAAAGTTGAACTGGATCACAGATTTGAGAATCTAGGTCACATATCTCATTGAGTTCAATATCAAAAAATTGATAACTTGCCAATTTGTCAATAGGACTTTCAAAATTGTATAATTGGTCAAGTTCAATATGATCCTCAAAGACGGGGGATTCAATTTCATGATGAATAGGCACAGGATCCAATGTCGACTCGGGGAAAAGATCGAAATTAGGTGAAGATACCGGAGTCATAATCGAATCAGGAAGTAGAATTGAATCACTAAGTTGTGGTGCAGGATCATATTCATTTTCAAGTTCTATTTCAGGAAAAGGAAAACTTGCTAAACTGTCAATATCTTTTTCAAAATTTGGAGTTTGGTTAAGTTCAAATGGTTGTTCTGAAATGAAATCTTGATTTCTAAAACTACATGACTCTTCGGCTCTAACAAAATGGTTAGTGACATCAGAACTGGTCCAACGGTGAGAACGTAGAGATTCGACCATCATATCTATGTCACGATTACGAGTGTTTTGAGCCTGAGTCATGGCTTCAAGCATCTTTTCATATTTGATAGGTTCATTGTTTTGATGAAAAGATGAAGAATTGTCTTGAAAGTGGTAGTGAAATTGTGAGTCCATCAGATTTTGGGATTTGTGTTTGGACTCACGCATACTCATTTCCAAAATTGATGGTTTCCTATTTTGGACGGGTGGAACTGAGTATGAATCTTGAAAATATTGTGGACTAGGTGGAGAAGGAGGACAATTTGGTTGAAAATTGGACTCGGGGTAGGTGAATCCCCACTGACTCTGTGAAGAGTTGAAATAGTTATGGAAATTATAGTCATACGATGGGGGGCATAGGTTATATTCATTCGGATAAGACCAATCCGGCACACTAGGTTGATTAAAGTCATGATATGCCGGGTTGGTAATATCCAAAAAAGAGTTTGATGTGTAATATGGATTATTATTGAAGTTGGAAAAATTGTTATTATAGGCCATATCACACAATGGAATACAAATAAAAAGAAAGAAAAATAAACAAATAAACAAACAAAGAAAAAATTTTCTAACCTAAGTTAGGGTAGACCTATGACCTAGACGACTCCTAACTGGTTAGACTATCCACGGGAGGTCCAATGCAGACTTTGACCACAAGCTAATCAGCCAGGTCAGGGTAAGGTTGGTGGGAGGTTTTCCGTCAAAGACGTTCCTTAATTAAATACCATCAACCTTCGGGCTTTCGGCCCTCAATCCCTTTCCTAGACACTAATTTGGCAGGAGTCAAGTTCCAATACCTTTCCCCCCTTAGGATAATCTCCTAATTGAGTCCGAGATGTCCCTAGGGCCAACGTCTACTCATTTTAAGTTAGGCTTGGGTTAGTGAGTGTTTGGAATCTGATTTTTGGGCTAAGGAAGGGTGATTAAATCCCCACCTTATCTTGTTATTGGGTTGGTGCCCTTAAAATCAATTAGTGCAAGTGTACAAGATATGTAAGATTCACTCAAAGCAATGAAAATCAACCAAGAAATGAATCCTATTCTACATGCAATGCGAACGTACCTTGCTCCAACACTCTTCAACAGTAAAAATAAATGAATTAAAAAAACGCGTGCCTAAAATGCAAGCGTCTAATCAATTTGTAACTTTTGCAACAAACGTTTTACTGTTGATTATTAGCAGGCTTATGTGATGGCATATAGGAAATAAAGAATTGCAGCAAACTAGAATTTTTGTAAACTAAGCAGCCCTGCAAAAAGCTATTAGTAGTCAACTCTTCATTGCCGCGGTTCCGCGGCTTTTGCCGTGGAAACGTGGCAATTCAGAGGGCCCTTGGTCTCTGCTTTCTAGAGCAGAGGGCCAAGGCCACTTGTATGTCACTGCAATATTAATTTCCTGCTTTGATTGCCCTGTAACCTGCAACAGAGAAGAAAATTCGTTTAGTTTTAAAAAATTTTCAAAAAAAAATTCAGATTTCAATAAAAAACATGTTACCCTCCCCGGCAACGGCGCCAAATTTAATTGAGGCTAAACCTGCACAAAAAATACGAGATTTCAGAACTTATAATAAAAATGTGCAAGTGCTCAATTCTTCCGCTATAGCAAGTGGCTATGCGGGTCGTGATCCACAAGGAGGGTTTGCGATGGAAGCTTTACGGTTCTTTATTGAAATCGTTATGAACATAAGCGAAAGTTCTTCTCTATTTTAAAGTTATAAAAATGAAAAAGAAAGTTATAGTTAAAGTTAAGAAGAAAGTGAAAGATGAAGAAGGTGGACAAATCAGAAAACAAGAAAAGCGACTATGTACAAATGGAGTGAGTGAAGAAGAAAGAGTTGGAAGAGGTGGTGATATAATTTACAGAAATGAGAGAAAGGAAAGAAAGGAAGGAATATTTACCTAGGTTGAGTGATGACTTACCTGGAAAACGTTGCATGTTCTACCTTTACTTCGGAGGCGTTCAACGCATAGATCATAAGCTCGAGCTCAGTCCTCGTGCACATTATATCATCAAGCCTAGCAAGAACGAAGTGATGCGGATCTTGGAAGAGGAGAACGTCTTCATGAACTATCGCTGGCTCTTGGAAGAGGAGAACGTCTTCATGAACTATCGCTGGCTCTCACGTAGCTTAGTTATACTTGCTTTGGATTTCACTTGTAAACTCAACAAATACAACCAAGGTAAAGTAGAAGAGGAAGAAGAAAGCAAAACAAAATACGAACATAAAAAGAAGCTTTTACCTTTATTAATTGCAGAGACAATGGAAGAAAGGAGGAGGGTACATCGGTGTCACTCTCAACGTCAGCCTCTCTCTCTTACTTACATGAATCTTCTTCTACCCTAAGTTACATACAAATTACATAAACAGAAAAGAAAAAACCTAAACTACAAAGAATTAAAACTAGGCTAAATCCTAATCTGCATTGGCGTCCAATTTTCAGCGCAAGTACAGGCCTTTTATAGGCATAAACCCAACAACCAGGATCCCGGGGAGGTCGGGGGAGCAAACGCTCCCCCTAACTCCCCAACAAAGCCGCGGAAACGCGGCTTGGGCCGCGTTTCCGCGGCCAGGGTGTGGCCATCTGGCCACACCCTATTGTTGGGTTTCTCTGGGAGTTTCTTCTGCCTTTATCTGCAGTTTGTTTCTTCGTTTGGGTCCAGGATTCTGACGAAATGGCCTTGGATTCTTGGCTTTAACCGATCGATCTTGAGAGGATTCTTCTCAACCGTTTCAACTCTTGATTTTGCCCTGATTTAGTGGGTGCGAATTAATTCTGATTTAATTCAGAATTTTGGTGGGCTTTGGGCTCATTTCTCTTAAACTCCTTAAAGATTGGGCCTGCAAATAAATCAAACAATTAATTAGGACAATGCAGGCTTCTATTCTATAATAAGTATGGACATATGATATTAAATATGCAACATTAGCGACCAATCAGCTCTCTGGCCGGTCGACCGCTCGGTTGACCGAGTCTGAAAACAGAGAGCAGTGCTCTCTGCCCGGTCGACCGGAGGCTTTCCAGAGAGCAGAGCTCTCTGGTGGTCGACCGTCCCAGTCGACCGGCTCCCCAGCTTGGCTGCGTGCACGTTCTGTGCACGTCGGTCGACCAGCCCAGTCGACCGCCCACTACAACGGTCGACCGGCCCGGTCGACCGGCAGTCAGCCATTCTGACATTTCTGGGACAGAAAAACTTTGGTTTAATGTTAAAATAAAATCCCATAAAATCTCTAAAATTCTACAAAAATAGTTTCAGTATAATACTTTGATATACAAACATGTTTGAGAAAAATCAAACCATGTTACAAACATTTTGAACTATTTTTGTAACTTAGAAATTTTGCCGAAAACCAAAATCCGTATTTTCCAAAACTTAGATTTTTGAAATGAAAAATCGTTTTGTTTAAAACTCATCCAAATACAAAAACATGATATTGAAATAACTTTTAAGCATGTTGTATATGGATATAATCCAATATACATATAAAGATATATATCAATGTTTTTGACTTGAAAACTAAGATCAGTTAAACCGAAAACCGAAAACAAAACATGAAACTCAAACAAGTGTTTGTTGTGAACTTGAGCATATCACACTATCTAATCTTTAACAATGGATCTAAATATAAACTAAACGATGTACCGAAGTCTTCTTGTAGAGCGCCGTCTCCAAGTCGACTCGATCCAAACGTGATCCACCGAGCTTGACTCCAACGAGTGCTAGATATGGACTTTGACACTCGGGCTCTTGAATCACCATGTGAAAGCTCCAAAACACCTTCGTTGAAGCTAATCACCTACTAATATCTTGGTTAAGTATCTGAAACTAAACATCACAAGATTATTTGTAAACTATAATTACATGAGTTAATCATCATCAAAACTAGAGTGGAAGGCCTTTGGGCCAACAATCTCCCCCTTTTTGATGATGACAAAACTCATGGAGTTATATATGCATGGATTAAAGTTAAGTTTCAAAGAAGCTCCCCCTTAACTCATGCATAGCAATAATCAAAAAATATATGCAATGAATGCTAAATATGAATATGCATCAACATGCATAAAACAATGAAATGAACATGCTCTTGATACCAAACTTTTAAAATAAATTCCTTTTCCTTTTTAAAAATAAACATGTTCTTAAATAATTGCTCTTGATACCAATAAAAATTTCAATTTGAAAACTTTATCAATAAAAGCAATAAAAGCTCTTAATACCAATCAATAGAAACTCTTGATACCAATTGGAAGATAATTAATAAAAGCTTTTGATATCAACAATAAAAATTTAACAAAATATCTTGATACCAATAAACCAAAACAACAGAATATGTCTCTTGATACCAATATCAACAAAACATCAAAACATCAAACAACTCTCTTGATATCAATAAAACAAACTTTGATATAAACTTATAAATACACAATAAACATGCATATAAACTTAAATACTTCTCCCCCTTTTTGTCAATCATCAACAAAGGGGTCAAAGAAAACAATAAAACAATGTTATTGTCTTAAACAAAAAAATATCAATAAAGGGTGAAATCAAATCAAAACATTATGATACCAATTGAAAAAATATATATCACATTAGTGCATCATGATATCAATTTAAAACATACCAATTGAAAGCAAATAAAACATGTTTACCAATTGTAAGTAAATAAATTATTTTGAAGAATTCAACCAAAAATTTTGATATCAATTGAATGATGTAAACATATAGATAATCTTGATATCAATTGTAAGATTAGTACTAATTGAAAGTAATTTTTCATTAGGAGCATATGATACTAAAAAAATCAATATCATTTATCAATCATTTTTCAACATAAAGTGTGAGAGTAAAATACCAAAGGTAAACAAAACCAATTAAAAGGTGAAAATGAATTTTCTCCTCCTTTATGAAATACTAAATAAAATGATGCATAAGCTTGTATAAGATACCAATTGAAACATAATCAATTGAAATATAATAGTCATTGAAGAAATCAAGCTTAGCATAACTAAAATTTGTGCTCAAAGATATAGAGATATAGTAAGCACAAATAAGGCATATATATATGTATGAAAATTGAATACCAATCGAAATTGATACTAATTGAAGTGTAAGCATACATTTATAAAAACATATATGAGTATACAAAAAGAATGTCAATAGTGGTACCAATTGAAAAGATCCAATGATCCCAATTGAAAACATAATAAGATCAAGTGTATAACTCATACTTCCTACCACCCATTTCATGCACATGTTTTAAAAGGATTTTCAATAATAAGCATACAAAGCATGGTCGCCCAACCAACCGCCCTTAAATGGGTAGGGTTTTCAAAACTAGGTTTGAAAATATAATATGTTTGAAAACTCTACCATATGAAGAATACGAACTAGTTATATGAAATTTTAAAAAACTAGTACGAAATCCTTCAAGCAAGGAATAAAACAAGAATTTCATGAAAAACATGTAAATCACACGATCAACACTCAAAATCCATAAGGCACATATCATACTCATGAAAATAAAATCATGAGAAAACATTAAAGTAAAGTGAGTGTATAAGAGTTATGTGAAACATATCATCATGAAAATAGGCAATCAAGCTCAATGTGAAATTCCTTAAAACAAGAAATTCATCAAAACTAGAAATCCTTCAAGGTATTTATATGTCTTGTACAAACTAAAGTATACGTATCCAAACATAAACGAGTCCACAAAAGTATATGCATGAAGGCAAGTGGCTCATGGATGTATATGTATAACTAATAGTTTAGACAAAATTGACATATACATGAAGTTAAACATAAACATGAAAACATGTACAGAATGAGAATACAAGTCAAATGCATGAATCATCAAAACTAGGCTATACTAGTACATCTGATGGGTACAAATGAGCGTTCAAGCACAAACATATAATAGTCTATTTGTGGCTCACTAATTGTACAAGTATATATCCAAGTTTTAATGAAAACTAACATCTAAATATGTAATCAAAACATAAGCATAAATATCAAAACAAAAACTCTTATGATCATTATGGCAAATGAACCTGCATTAGAGCTAGGACATACACATTAGTTAAACTAAAGTGAGAACACTAAATATAAATCCATATAAACATGGATGTCTCAAATACTAATCATGCATATCACAAGTCTAATAATCATGACATTTAACATACTAATCATGAAACACTAAACATGCTAAAAAATGAATAATATGAAAGCATGTAAACATGAATGGGAGTTTAGAGATCGTTACCAAAACCTATAGGGCAACTCTCCATGTCTCCAAAACAAGGTGGTCCTCCCACCAAACTTTCCCTTGAAAGTGACGCATCCAAATAGTTCTCTTTAATCTCGGAACGCATCCACCTCAAGGCACCATCGCTCTCGCTCTCACGTCAAGCGAAAGCCCACACCTACATCAAATAGCATAGGGGTGAATTTTGATACCTACACTCTTTTGGGTCCATGGGGGTTAGTTCCTTCCTAACCCAAACAAACTTAGTTGCTAAATTAGAATCATGTATTCTATCATAACAAAATTTAACAAGGTGGCCCTTACGTCCACAATGTGTACAAGTGTACACATGAGCATACATTGTGTGATGGGTGTGAACGTGAGGAGCATGTGTATGCCGTGTATGGTGTGCATGCATAGATGGAATTTATTTCTTGCGAAACATGGATTCCAAACTTGTATGGTTCATGGCACAATGGCTCAAAGTGGAGCCCAAACAATCAACACTTTTCTTTCAAACATTTATATCATTTTTAATACTAGAAGATAAAGTGGAGCATGCAATAGGTGAGCTAGGTGAAGCTACACAAACATGTGTAGACAAATCATTTTGCAAAGAATCATTTTTCTTAGAAACCAAGTCTAAATCCTTTAAAATAGAAATAATTTTTATTTTCAAAGATTCATTTTCTTTTACAACAAAATCAAGTTTTGAAGTTAAAGTTTCATTTTTCTTCAAAACATTTTCACAATCATTTTCATTTTTCAAAATCTTGTTTTCATTTAAAACAAGTTCAAGTTGGGTTTTCAAAGAGTCACACTCGTTTGAAATCTCAACCTTCTCTTGTAAAGCCAACTCAAGATTTGATAACAAATCCTTATTTTCTTTTGTTAACTTACAAGTTTTCTTTTTCAAAACTTTATATTTTTCAAAGAGGTTCTCACAAACAATAGATAACTCTTCATTTAATGCATCAGCATCCATACTGTTGGAACTTACTTTTGATGAGACATTTGTGAAGCCATATCATTTGGAGCTCTATCACAAGCCTATTCATGAGTTCTTCATGATCAAGACTTCCCAAAAGAGTTGATAATGATGTGTATTGTAATTGTTGATAGCATGTTAAAAGCCTTTACACACACATACATCATAACCTATTAGTCGACTTATAGCCTTTGGTAGTCGACTTATACTTAGTATAGTCAACTTACAAATTTCCCTAGTCGACTATCTTTTTATCTTGAAAGTATACTTACTCTCTGTTTGCATTATTAGTCGACTTAACAGTCTTTCTAGTCGATTAATAGATGGCCTAGTCAACTTATAATATAGTTCTGGTCGACTTGGTTCAATTTTCAGAAACTTGTCTATTGATTCAAACTTGACCTAGTCGACTTGGTCTTTTCTATAGTTGACTAACCTTGAGAAATTTGCCTACCCTAGTCGACTAACCTCATATCTCAAGTCGACTAATGGCAGTTTCTGACAGTTGGACAGTCTCTGTTTTCTGGTATTTCCTTCAATGTTATCTAACGTTTAAACATTCAAATTTGTCCTAATAACTACCCTAACTAACCATATTGTTCAGCTATATATAGGGTTGTTATCTTAGGTTAAAATACCAATTAAAATAGAAAGTTTTCTGACCAAAACTCTGAAAAATATTCTGGTTCTCTGAAAACTGTTCCCACTTTCTGTTTCTTTACCAAATTCCTACTCCAAAGTGAAAATTTCTGAAAGTCCACCTATAATAGCCCTTATCCATGATCACATACTGAATCAAGGCTTATAGGAAAGTTTGTAATCACTCAAAGGAATCATTGTACAAAAGCGTCTTCTTGGTGTAGAAGAGAAGTTGTACAAGGTGTTGTGGTCATCTTGGTTGTAAGAAGAGTTATATACATTTGGCAAAGGGGATTTGTCAAGTGGGATATAAGGTATTGATTTTGGGTGTACAAAGTCAAGGATAAAGGAAAATCTCAAGCGGGTGGCTTGGGGACTGGATGTAGGTCACGAGGACCGAACAGGATAAATCACTTGTATTTGCGATTGTTATCTTTTCTGTGATTTGTTTTTCCTTATTTACAAGTACGTTTATTTATTTATACTAATATTCTTGTGTGAGTGTTAACTTTGTATATTAGATCCACAATTGGCATCATCTCGGGACCAACAATTGGTATCAGAGCAGGACCAACAATTGGTATCAGAGCCCTGCATACCTAGTCAACAACATACAAGGATAGCAACGGAGTTTCCTTCGTCACAATTCAAAGAAGGACATTCTACACAATGTCCACCACTATTTGACGGATCCAACTACAACTATTGGAAGTGTAGAATGAAGATCTACTTGCAATCGCTCAACTACGATCTTTGGAACATTGTAGAAGCACCATACACCAAACTGACTACCCACTACAACGCTTGGAATGATGATCAAAAGAAGAATGTGAACCTTGACGCCAAAGCGAGGAATGCTTTGTTCTGTGCCTTAACCAAAGAAGAGTTCAACCGTGTATCAACAGCCACTTCTGCAAATCAAATATGGCACACTCTTCAGGTAACACACGAAGGCACAAATAAGGTTAAAGAATCTAAGATTTCTGTTCTTGTCCACAGGTTTGAACTATTCAAAATGAAGGAGAATGAAACCATCTCAGAAATGGTTACAAGATTCACCGACATAACCAATTTCTTAGCATCCCTTGGAAAGGAATACACCCAAGTCGAAAAAGTTCGTAAGATCCTTCGTGCACTCACACCAAATTGGGAGAAGAAGACAACTGCAATCGAAGAAGCGAATGATCTCTCAACAATGTCATTAGAAAACCTTATTGGTAATTTAATGGCATATGAAGTGCAACTCGAAGAAAGAAAGAAGGATGAACAACAATCTCTCTCAAAGAAGAAAGAACTTTCCTTCCATGCATCCTCAGACACGGACAATTCAGATAACGATGAAGAGGAGGGTGCAATGCTTTCAAGAAAATTCAGAAGATTCTTAAAGCAAGGTAAATTTAAATGTTTTAACTGCAATAACACAGGTCATATGAAGAAGGATTGCCCATTGCTCAAAAACAAAGGTAAATTCAAGAGCAAAAAGTTCAGAAAGAAGAAAGACTACCAAGCATCATGGGAAACAGTGATTCCTCTTCCTCTGACGAAGAAGAAACCACTGAACATGCCAACATCTGTTACATGGCGCTAGAAGAAGATGAGGTACAATATACTGAACTTTTAGATGCATTCCATGAATTATTCAATGATCTAAAGAATGAAAAAATGAAAAATAAAGTTTCATTAAAGGAAAATGAAAAACTTTTCAAAGAAAATTCATGTTATGCTTCTCAAGTTTCTTCTATAAATTCTCAAAAAGATGATTTTAAAAAAGTGATATCATCATTAAAAAAGGATAATGAGAATTTTATAAAAGAAAATATTTTGCTTAAAAAGGAAATTGTGTCTTTAAATGAAAGAATTTCTGTGTTAGATAAAGACATGTCAATTTTCAAAATAAAATATGAAGAGATTTTGAAAAATGTGACTAAGTTTAATCAAGGAAAAGAAAAGTTGAATGATTTATTATCATATCAAAAGATGTCACATAATCATTATGGTCTTGGATTTTTTGAAAAATCTTCATATGTTAGTAATCCATATAATTCTTTTGTGAAAAGAAAGTCTGATAATATTTCAAAAAGAATTAAGAAATAAGTTTATATGGATTCCTAAAAACTTAAGCATTTTTGACAAAATACTTATATTGCATCATACATACATGATATATGTAATTCATGCAATTATGTGTATACTAACAGATGGAAACCAATTCAAATTGGGATTGGTCTCCTAAAGGTTAATACTTTACTCTTATGATTGGTACCATCTAATGTTTATCCTTCAGGTATCATATAAGAAGTTTGATAAGAACAATACTTCAAATATTTATCATATATATACATGTTATGATATATCTGTTGCAGGGGGAGAACACAAGTGTTTCTATATCTGTTATAACCCATTTGTTGCAGGGGAAGAACACACGTGTTTCTATATTTGTTATAACTCATTTTCTACAGGGGGAGAACATATAACTTATTTTCTGCAGGAGGAGCATTTGTGCACACAAAGTGTCATCATCAAAAAGGGGGAGAATGTTGGAACTTGCTTTTGATGAGATATTTGTGAAGCCATATCATTTGGAGCTCTATCACAAACCTATTCAAGAGTTCTTCATGATCAAGACTTCCCAAAGAGAGTT
Organism: Agave tequilana; assembly: GCA_038442645.1. Lineage (NCBI taxonomy): Eukaryota > Viridiplantae > Streptophyta > Magnoliopsida > Asparagales > Asparagaceae > Agave > Agave tequilana. The sequence continues at coordinate 38,069 of JAVJIF010026476.1, forward strand.
GATAATGATGTGTAATTGTTGATAGCATGTTAAAAGCCTTGACACACACACACACATCATAACCTATTAGTCGACTTATAGCCTTTGGTAGTCGACTTATACTTGGTATAGTCGACTTACATATTTTCCTAGTCGACTATCTTTTTGTCCTGAAAGTATACCAACTCTCTGTTTGCATTATTAGTCGACTTAACAATCTTTCTAGTCGACTAATAGATGGCCTAGTCGACTTATAATATAGTTCTGGTCGACTTGGTTCAGTTTCCAGAAACTTGTTTATTGATTCAAACTTGACCTAGTCGACTTGGTCTTTTCTATAGTCGACTAACATTGAGAAATTTGCCTACCCTAGTCGACTAACCTTATATCTCAAGTCGACTAATGGCAGTTTCTGACTGTTGGACAGTCTCTATTTTCTAGTATTTCCTTCAACGTTATCCAACATTTAAACATTCAAATTTGTCCCAATAACTACCCTAACTAACCATAGAGTTCAGCTATATATAGGGTTGTTATCTTAGGGTTAAAATACCAATTAAAATAGAAAGTTTTCTGACCAAAACTCTGAAAAATATTCTGGTTCTCTGAAAATTGTTCCCACTTTCTGTTTCTTCACCAAATTCCTACTCCAAAGTGAAAATTTCTGAAAGTCCACCTATAATAGCCCTTGTCCACGATCACATACTGAATCAAGGCTTATAGAAAAGTTTGTAATCACTCAAAGGAATCATTGTACAAGAGCGTCTTCTTGGTGTAGAAGAGAAGTTGTACAAGGTATTGTGGTCTTCTTGGTTGTAAGAAGAGTTGTATACATTTGGCAAAGGAGATTTGTCAAGTGGGATACAAGGTGTTGATTTTGGGTATACAAAGTCAAGAATAAAGGAAAATCTCAAGCGGGTGGCTTGGGGACTGGATGTAGGTCACGATGACCGAATCAGGATAAATCACTTGTGTTTGCGATTGTTATCTTTTCTGTAATTTATTTTTCCTTATTTGCAAGTACGTTTATTTCTTTATACTAATATTCTTGTGTAAGTGTTGACTTTGTATATTAGATCCACAATTGGCATCATATCGGGATCAACAATTGGTATCAGAGTAGGACCAACACATACTATCAAGATCATCAAATGAAGAGCTAGCACTATCTAGTTGAGTGTCCGAAAGTACCTCAAGGGAGTCATTCCCATGGACCATGTAGCATCGTTGATCGGATTCATCCTCACTAGATTCCATCTCCATTATGTTGGGCGTTTGAAGCTCGGAGGAGGTCAAAGTGTTCCACACTGCAAAGGCGGAATCACAATTAGAAATTAACATAAGATATTCTTTATTTAGCGTGCTTCTAAGTACCTCAAGGGCTTATGCATTGGCCTCTATATGCTTGTTATTACCAAGATAGGATTTCTTTATAGCGGCAAGGAAAACATGCAAGCCTAGGTTTTTTAGATACATGGACATCCTAAATTTTCACATGTCAATGTTGGAGACATCAAACATGGGAGGTGAAAAGCAATCCATGAGTGTGTGTAAAAATATAAGTGTGCAAATACAAATGATAGATTAGCAAACCAAGATCACACTCCAAGGTGGTTAAACCTAATATCAGGAGTGCAGGCTCTGATACCAATTATAAGTACACCTAGAGGGGGGTGAATAGGTGTACGGCTAATCTAATGAACAAAATGCGAAAATTAAAACTAAATTGCAACACACTTAATGTAACCAACGAGTGTAGCCGAATTCCCGGTGAAGGGCTCTGGACTAACTCCTCTTGATTCCTCTGAATAAGAGTTGAGGTGCTATATGAAGCTCTCGTGGTTAAACACAAGTGAGGCACACACAAACAACAAAAGCATATATATGAAATGGCAATATGATGCAATGCTCAAAGTAATAGAGAGAGGAGTTAGAGAAAGTGGATCAATGGCAAACACACAGATATGTTTCGAGGTTCGAGCACACAGCTCTACGTCCCCGCCTTCACACAGAAGGATTTCCACTAACTTGTCCACACAGGACTCCCACACAGGGAACCTCCACTGAGGATTTGGGGCAAATACAATCGGAAGTACACAACTCCTCTCTCAACCAAATACAACCTCTCACAGAGGCAAGGCATAACCAACACAAAATCCACCTCACACAAGAGGGGTAGGCACTTAGCCAATTAAACACCAATCACCTCACACTTGAGAGATTCCAACACAAACTCCACCTCTCACTAGAGGGAGCTATACCCAATCTCCACCTCTCACTAGAGGGAGCCAACAAATCAACCTCTCACTAGAGGGATAGGGCACAAAGCCACCAATCCAAAAATCAACCTCTACACAAGAGAGATATCTCAAATTAGGATGGTTTACAACTTAGTGATCACAAAGACCACAAACCAATTTCTTTTCCCACAAAACAAAGATCCTAATAGATAGGATAGCAAGATAGCTCAAGTGTGGAAAACAAAGAGTTTGGAAATCAAAAACTCAAAGAAAAACTCTAGGGAAAAACTCTAGATAGAAATGCAAATGAAGATCAAATTAATTCCCAAAGAATTTTCTTTTCAATGATTTTTCAACCCTTTAAAAATAAAGATGAAATCTTTAAAGCCAAAAACTCTTTTGAAAACTTGCTTTAAAACACTTGAGAACGGGAGAAATTTAGCTCTTAAAAAACTTATGCAAAACCCATTTCAAATGGGGTATATATAACCCCTATAAGAATTCTGCCCGTTGGCAGCTGACAAGGTCAAAAATGACCTTCCGGTCAACCGGCCAACGGTCAAAAAAATGACCGTTGAGCCCAGCGGTCGATCGCCAGGTCAACCGTGCCAGATCCAGATAGCAACGGCTCTCTGGCCGGTCGACCGCTCGGTCGACCGAGTCTGGAAACAGAGAGCAGTGCTCTCCGCCTGGTCGACCGGAGGCTTTTCAGAGAGCAGAGCTCTCTGGCGGTCGACCATCCCGGTCAACTTGCCTCCCCAGCTTGGCTGCGTGCACGTTCTGTGCACGTCGGTCGACCGGCCCAGTCGATCGCCCACTGCAACGGTCGACCGGCCCGGTCGACCGGCAGTCCGCCAATCTGACATTTCTGGGACAGAAAAACTTGGGTTTAATTTTAAAATAAAATCCCATAAAACCTCTAAAATTCTACAAAAATAGTTTCAGTATAATACCTTGATATAAAAACATGTTTGAGTAAAATCAAACCATGTTACAAACATTTTGAACTATTTTTGTAACTTAGAAATTTTGCCGAAAACCAAAATCCGTATTTTCCAAAACTTGAATTTTTGAAATGAAAAATCATTTTGTCCAAACTCATCCAAATGCAAAAACATGATATTGAAACAACTTTTAAGCATGTTGTATATAGATATAATCCAATATACTTATAAAGATATATATCAATGTTTTTGACTTGAAAACCAAGATCGGTTAAACCAAAACCGAAAACCAAAACATGAAACTTAAACAAGTGTGTGTGTTGTGAACTTGAGCATATCACACTATCTAATCTTTAACAATGGATCTAAACATAAACTAAATAATGTACCGAAGTCTTCTTGTAGAGCGCCGTCTCTAAGTCGACTCGATCCAAACGTGATCCACAGAGCTTGACTCCAACGAGTGCTAGATATAGACTTTGACGCTCGGGCTCTTGAATCACCATGTGAAAGCTTCAAAACACCTTTGTTGAAGCTAATCACCTACTAATATCTTGGTTAAGTATCTGAAACTAGACATCACAAGATTATTAGTAAACTATAACTACATGAGTTAATCATCATCAAAACTAGAGTGGAAGGCTTCTGGGCCAATAGTATGGTGATACGAGCTGGGATATTAGCCAGATAGGCCAGTATGTCAAAGCGAAAAGGGACGTTAAGTCCCGGGCCTGAAGGTTTCTTCAGGACATGGTCAAACCAGACTTCTTTCTACTTTTCTTTTCCTGAGGTCGGGACTAGAGCTGGAATGGGTACTTGTACTGACGTCGTTTGCTGTTATATCTCATCAGTAATTTTCTCATACTGTTTCAAGTATGATTTTCCTGATCGAGTACCCGTTGGCTGAGGTACATCAGCCTGCACTGTGCAAGCGTGCCTTTCACCTTCAGAATCGCTAAGAGAAGCTGTTGTCACATTGTCGTCATCCGGCAAAACAGATATAAGTTGTAGGATTTGCCTTTTGACTTGGATTTCTTCGAATCCCACTATTCGTCTTGGGCGAGGTCTGGTGTATCCACATGATTTTTCCTGTTTTTAATGTCAAGGGAACGAGATCCTTAATCTCTTGATATTTAGCTGAAGGATCGTTTATCTTTAGCCGTGCTTCAGGGATTGTAAAAGACCCATCAGGAACTGTGACTTTTGGGGTCTTGTCGAACTCAAGGGTCACCATGTTTGCAGCGACTTTCTTTTGTTCTGATTTTAGAGTTAGAACCCTGGCATCGACCAAAGCTTGAATTTTGTCCTTGAGGACAAAGCACTTGTCAGTAGGATGATGTATCTGTTGGCCAAAAGGCCCATCACTCTAATTTTGATGATGATTAACTCATGTAGTTATAGTACTAATGATCTTGTGTTTAATTAGTCTCAGATTTGTGATCAAGATCTTAGTAGGTGTTTAGCTTTAACAAAGGATTCAAAGTCAAGTTTTGTAGCTAACACGGTTTGATTCAAGAGCTTATGCATCAAGACCACATCAAGTACTCAAGAGGAGTCTAGCTCTTTGGATCAAAGTTTGGACCAAGTCAAGAAGGAGAAGAAGACTTCAAGTGAAGCCCTTCAAGAGAAGACTTGTGTCTAACTTTGTTTTGTTAAGATTTTGTTTTAGATAAAATGTAAAGGATAGAATAGTTGGTGGATTGCTCAAGTATACCATATACACTCGTACACAAGATTTAGATGAGTTTTCATAAAAGAATTTTCATTTTGGTAAAATACAAAAAAGTTTTCATTTTGGAAAAATACCGTTTTGGTTTTTGGAGTTTAATATATACATGTGTTTTAACCAAAACATATTTTAGTGCTTATTGACAAAAACATAGATATTTCATCATGTATGTGTAGTGGATCATATCCATACACTCTATGCTTTAAAAGAGTTTAAAATATCTTGTTTTTGTATTTGGAGAAGTTTTGGAAAAATCTATTTAGAAAAATACAGATTTTGTTTTATGCCAAAATTTCTAAGTTACAAAAATAGTTCAAAATGTTTGTAACATGTCTTGATTTTACTCAAACATGTTTGTATATTAAAGTATAATACTAAAACTACTTTTATAAATTTTTAGAGATTTTATGAGATTTCATTAAAGAATAAAAGCCAAGTTTTCAAATCCCATAATCCCTGTTCTGTCGACCGGGCCGGTCGACCGAGCTAGGAGTCGGTCGACCGACGTGCACAAACGTGCACGCCAGTCTGGCTGAAGGGCCGGTCGACCAATCCGGTCGACCGTCCAGAGAGCTCTGCTCTCTGGAAAGCCCCGGTCGACCGGGTCGGTCGACTGGCAGAGAGCTCTGCTCTCTGTTCCAGGCCACGGTCGACCGGGCCGGTCGATCGAGGCTCCAACAGTCAGATTTTTGACCGTTGGCGGTCGACTGGGCCGGTCGACCGACAGCCGTCCAGGCTGAAGATTAAGCCCAACGGCTTGTTTTTGATGGCCTATTTAAAGGGGCTACATGGGCTGTTTTCACCAAGATTTCAAGTGAGTTTTTGCACCAGTTTTTCCTACTCTATTAAGAGGTTTTCTCCACTTGATTAAGAGACAAATACTTCCATTCAAAAGGAGAGTTTATCAAGAGTTTTCAAAAGTGATTTTCTTGTGTTTTTCACCACAACTTTCATCCTTATTTTTCTCACAATCACTTGAGCTATCCATTGCTATACCTATCCTATAGGGATCTTTATTGTGAGAGGATTTTAGGTGATCAAAGTGTTGTGATCACCAAAGTACTCATCTTGTTTTGAGGAGGCGTACTTGCGGGTTCGCGGTGTTTCGAGTTCTAGTGTGAGCTCATTGTAGAGGTGCAGCCTCGGCAAGCTAGTGGGCTTGCGGTGTGTAGTTCTTGCGGGAACGAGTGAAGGGACTAGAGAGTCCAAGAGTTCTAGTGGGAACTTCTTGTAGGTGTTGCGGCATCGAGTGATCCGGTGGGATCGATTTTAGTGGAAATCCTTCATAGTGTTGAAGGCGGGGACGTAGAGCAAGTGTGCTCGAACCTCGAAACAAATATCCCGTGTTTGCGATTGCTCTCTCTCTATCTTTTACTTGTCTTTATATCTTACATGCTCATATTGTCTTTATCTTTATATGCTTGATATATACTTGTGCTCATAATTGTTATATGCTTGGGGATTGTTTGCTAACACTTGTATTCAACCAAGAGAGCCAACGCGGCACCTCAACTCTTATTTAGAGGAATCTTGAGGAGTTAGTCCAGAGCCCTTCACGAGGAATCTGGCTACACTCTTGTGTTATAATTGGTGTTTAGTTTAAGAAGTTTTAGTTTGTATAAATAGTTTTAATTTCGCATTAATTGACCATTAGATTAGCTAGTCACCTATTCACCCCCCTCTAGGTGATTACAGTATCATCCTATGAAAAAGACAATAATTGGGATCGTTTGTGCATCCCACTTCATTAGGGCGTCAGCCTCTGGCAGCTTCAATTTATTCCCTTTTGGAGTAGGTGGAATATTGTAACCACCTGCTCGTCTTTGAAGGAGTACTGTTTCAGAGGAAACTTAAACTCCTGATTATTATTGCCGCTCTTCTTGGTCTTTGGAGGAACATCTCCTGACAACTCGACAGATATAATCTCTTTCCTATGACTTGGGAAGACTGTGTCATGTCGTCGTGCCCTTTATTACCCCATTTGCCTTTAGGGGTAGATGGTTCAAACTTTTTAGCCGACTTTTCGACTATCTCAGCTTGTTCAACTAGTTCTTTTCAGGTATGGGGTTTGACAGCTCCCGTATGAATCTTCACTTGGTCCAGGAAGTTATGCCTACATGTCTGCAAGAGCATGGGCAATGGCATCCCTGCTGGGCACATCAGAGATAAGTTTTTGAATCGCTCAATGTAGTCACGAAAAGATTCTCCTTTCCTTTATACGGTGGAGAGGAGTTTATCCATGGTTACCTCGGTGTCGTTCTCATAGCAACGAGAAAGGAATCGAGTCTCTAAGTCGATCCAGGTTGACAGAGCCTAGAGAAAGGCTTCGGAACCAGTCAACTGCTACCCCTTTCAAGGTGCCAATGAACAGTCTGGCCATGATAGCATCATTATCTATAACGTTACCGGTCTGAGACCGGAAGTAATAGATATACTGGTTTGGTGAGCTTTTACCATCATGCGTATGTAACGTAGGTGGTTTAAACTGTGAAGGATATGGTACTGAGTCCCACTCGAGTGAATAAGGATGAGTCATGCCTGCCTTCTTCAATTCATCCCTCTGAGTTAGGGGTGTGATCTGAGCTTGGATACCTTTAAGAACTTCAGCATCGATGGAAGAACTTTCCTTCGACTTCTTAGTCTTAGGTTGCTCATCTTCATTATGCTCTTCCTCATTATGATTACTCCCGCATCATTATTATTTCAGTTGGTGAGGAGTTGAGCGAGCATCTGTTGAATGTTGTCCAAGGCTTCTTGCTGGGCCTTGGAGGTTTGCTCTTGAGCTTCCAATCGTCGACGGAGGTCATCATTATCGTTATTGGCCATATGCACCGACACTCTGTCTGTTCGCACCGAGCAGACTGTTGCTGAAGAGGCATATCCATTATCTTTTCCCTCATCATCAGATCATTGGAATAAACTTTTTAGTGGTTTTGGTGATATTACCCCAGTCGAAGAGGATGGCTACTCATAATTGTAGGGTATTACCACCCAAGATCTGGTGTTTCGGAATACACCCTCTTCTCCTACCAAGTCTTGGCCTAAGCCAGGGCTATAGTCCAGGTCTGGAGAACTGAACGAAGGGGAGTTAGTACCACGTAGCGCTCGTCTGCCCCTATGCGGTTCACGTCCCCTTTCTATCATGTTGACGGATGCAGAGGGCAGATCTGGTAGATTTCATGATCTACTCCTTTTGTGATGCTTAGCAGGAGCTCGAAGCGATACTCGATTAAAAACTGACTGTCGGTTTGGAGGGATGACGGGCACTGGTCCTAGTCGGCAATAGACAAAATGGACCGTCACTAACTGACATCCCACATGTTCACAACAAGAAGGATAAGTATGGGGTAGTTCTAACATCCGCTTGTTTGTTAGAAATTCCCGTTTAGTTAGAAATTCCCGGAGATCAGCGTGAACCAAACTTACGAGAGGTTGCTCGAGTCAGAGACTTTTAGCCTTGAAGCTTCTGCTTTTAGGTAATTCGGAAATCACTTTGTCAGTTGTATTAACTTCGCTTGGCGAAGTTAGATGTGTAGTCCGCCGCGAGGCACGAACTTAGCACTGGAAGATTTTGAGAGCGAAGTCACAGTAACTTCGCTTTTAGCACGGTGCGGTGCTTTGTTCTTGGCCTTGTAGTGAAGGTGGCTAGCACTGCTGAGTGCTTCAGTTCCAGCCTTATGGCTAAGAACTTTGCTAGTACCTTTAGGTACTGGCGCTGCGCGTTAGCTACGCCATCAGTAACTTCGCATGTGAGAGCGAAGTTGACACTATGGGGTCACTGTTCTCGGATTGGGCGAAGGCAGAGGCGAAGGCAGGATATCAATTTAGCCTCGCGGTTAATAGCTTGGCAATGCTGCCAAATTGTATAGGTATTTTATCTTTGTCTTCACGTGATAGGCGAAGTTGTGCTGGAACTACGCCTGAAGCTGCACACGGAACTTTCTGCTTCGGCCGCCACATCTGTTTGGGAAGCGAAGTTTTAGGTTCACAGGGAACCTGGTTAGCCTCGCGTGAGGCATTTTTAGCCTCAATTGAGGCTGAGAGGAGTTGGGACGAGCCTCGTCCAGCTACTCGCCCGGCTAAAGCTGGCTTCTGCTCTGAACCTTTGGCCACATAGATCTTTCTGTGCTTCCGAGTGTGGAGCACTGGACTATCCTCAGAGAGCAATTCTTTAAATTTTTTTTGGTCGAAATGAATAACCAAGTTTTCAAAAAGACGGGCTCAAGACTATGATCGTTGCATTGCGACACTGTCTCCTTGTTGCGCCAGAAGACCAATTTTCCTAGCGGAGTCGCCATCTTGTTTTCCATCGAAAAACACTTGATTCGGGAAAACTTTACAAAAAGTGATCGAGGAGCGAAATTACAAGTAATAAAAGAAAAATTACAAGTAGATCTCCTCTGAGATTTCAGGTAAGTGTGCCGGTAGGAATCTGATCAGCGTGCGATCACTTTATCCCTTTGACGAGCAATCGATCAGGTGATGAACTGCCTCCTAGTAAGACTCCTTCTCACTTGGTTCAGGGAATCGTTGAAAGTAGAAGATCAGTAGAGCCCTTTTGCTAAGAATTTTGCTCTTTTCTTTTTCTAAGCCAATCTCTGTTGGCCCAAAGGCCATTAGCCCAATATCTCGATGTATATTTTGATGATAACAAACCATATTAGTTATGTATTTAACAATTTTGTTTAAAAGATTTCAGGTTATAGAACAAGTTGATTTGACGGCTCCACGATCAAGACTCACAAGTTTGGGTGCCGCTAAGGATTTGCATTCCCAAGCCAAGCACGGTCGAAAGCTTCGGGATCAACACTTTGAAGAAAAGACCAAGATTTGTATTTTACTTTTCTTTTTAGACATTTTGTTAAAACCTAGATGTTAGAAGTAGATTATTTGAGATTGTCACTCACACACACTTAGCTTGCTTCAAGGCTTCAAAAGAATTTCATTTCAGTATTTTCAACATAGTTTGAGAAAAATCATGTTTTGGAAACTTAGTTTTAGAAATACCAAGTTTTGAAAAACGATTGTTGGAAAAACAAGTTTTTATTAAAAAGGATTTTTATCAAAAAGATAGAACATGTTTGAGTATGATCTATGATCATACTCTTAGATTTATTAGGTCTAGCACCTCATTTATAATATCCTTAAACCATAAGGCCAAAACCAAATTCCTTTTCCTGGTTTCTACAGAATCTGTTTTAACAGATCTGACAGAAGCCGGTCGACCGCTCGGGTCGACCAACGTGCACAACTGTGCATGTGTGCACGTCGGCCGACCGCTCGGGTCGACCGGGCACTTGACAGTGCTCTCTGTTTGTTTGGGTCGACCGGGGTGGTCGACCGATGTCCCCCCAACGGTCAGAAATATGACCGTTGACGGTCGACCGACCCGGTCGACCGCTAGTTGTCAGAAATTCTGACAGACTCCAACAGCTCTATTTTCTGACAGATTTTGTTGGGATCTCACCCCAACGAATTTCTCTAGCTGTCTTACCCTGTTTTTCATCCCCTATAAATAGTGGGTCATTTCAACATGATAAGATACAAGATTTTGACAAGATTTACATTCAATACTTACAAAGTTTTCAAAAGCCTTTTAGAAAAGATTTTCAAAGCCAAAGTTTCTAAACACCCACTTGAAGCTATTTCCTCTACTTCACTCTAGACTTTTGCAGTTCACAATCTGAAGTTCTACTTCTACATTTTGGTTATAGGATTGTGCTAAGTGAGCTATTTGTGATCAAGTGTGATCATCTTTCTTCTTGAGCGAAGTTGTAGAGGCATCAGCCTCAAGCGAGCTAGTGTGCTCCGGGTGGTGTTGCGGCATCACGAGAGATAGGACAAGTGTGTCCTTGTATTGGCGAGTTGGATCAACAATAGTGGAAATCCTTCAAGTGTGAAGGCGGGGACGTAGAGCGTGGCTCGAACCTCGGAAACATATCCTCGTGTTTGCGTTTGCTCAATTTTTCTCTAAACTCTAACTCTCTTTAATTCTTGCACTATTTATTGTCTTTTACATTGCAAGTCATTTTAATTGAGCTAATTGTTAAGTAGAATTTTTAATTCCACATTATTGTCATATATCATATAGCCATCACCTATTCACCCCCCCTCTAGGTGATTTCAATTGGTATCAGAGCCTAACCCTAGTATTTGGTTTAACCACCTTAGGGAGATCCTTGTTATTGGCTATATTATTTGTTGCATTCTTCATATATTGTGCATTATACTCTTCATCCGTGGCATCACTTGATTTTTCTAGCATCAAGTCCCCACCTAAATTTGATGGCTTGAACTTCCCCATTTGGAAGGTCAAGATGAACCTATTCCTTAAGTCTTTAGGAGTTAGGGTTGCTAGTCCATTACAAAAGAATTTATTGAACCTCTCACCGATGAGAGAACATGGTCCGAAGATACCACTAAGGACTATGAGGCCAATGCTAGAGCCCAATATGCATTAACTCAAGCTTTAAATGAAGATGACCTTTCACGCATCATTAATTGCAAATCGGCATTTGAAGTTTGGAATGTTCTTATTGTTACTCATGAGGGAACTTCTCAAGTCAAGAGATCAAAATTGACTTGTTACGTTCTCAATATGAGAATTTTTATATGCTTGAGAGTGAGAGCATTGATGACATGCTCACACGTTTCACCAAGATTACTAATGCATTATCTTCTTTAGGTGACGCAATCGACAATGACCAAAAGATAAGGAAGGTCATTAGAGCTCTTCCCAAAGCATGGGAAGTAAAGGCAACCACCCTCAAGGAGCTCAACGATATGGAGGAGATGGACTTCTCCGGCTTCATCGGAAATCTCAAGACGCATGAGATGGAGATGAAAGTAAGAGAAGAAAGGAGGCTCCAAAGAAGAAAGCACTCGCCTTCAAAGCCACTCCAACCATCCACGACGAGGAAGACTCATCGGAAGATTACGATGAGGACTTTGCCATGCTCATCCGGAAGGTGGGCAAAATGTTCTACAAGAAAGGGAGGCAAAGCAACTTCCGAAGAGAGAAACCTCAAGGAAGATTTGAAAAGAAAAGAGAAGAACCCGGTCCTTACTTCCATTGCAAGAAGATCGGACATCTTATTGCGGATTGCCCCGCTCTTCAAGCGACCACCTCCAAGAACGGCCCAAGGAAGAAGAAAGCGATGGTATCCCTTGGGATGACACGGAGTCGGAATCCGAAGAGGAAATCGACGCCGCGCACATGTGCTTCATGCACATGGGGAGGATTCAACTAAGGTAACTCTCGACAACTCCATAGATGATGATGAGTTAACAATGGATGAGTTAGCTCAATTTTTTGAAGAGTTACAACATAGATATGAGATTTCTCAATCTCATAATAAAAAGTTAAAAAGGGAAAATGATACTTTGAAAAATAAAATTGATATTGTAGTTAAAGAAAAAGATGATTTAGCTAAGGCTTTTAAGAATCTAAAAATTGATTTTGAAAAATATAAACTAGCTTGTAAGGGGAAAACCCCCATTGCATCATGTAACAAAAATGAATTTTTGGAAATTCAAAAACGGGTTGATGTTTTAGATTCAACTCTTAAAAAATGTGCATTTGATTTAAATAAATTTGCATCAAGATTTCCAAGGGAGTAACCCAAGGGAAACACACTCATCATACACATGCACGAAAACATGCACACTCACATAAGCATGCATACATGTATGGTAGTGGTAGAATTTATGTTTGCACACATTGTGGCCGCAAAGGCCATTTAGAAAAATTTTGTTATGCTAAACATAATATACCAAGTAAACATGTTTGGGTTCGCCCCGGTACTAACCCTATAGGACCCAAGAAAACATGGGTACCAAAAGACCCACCAAACTTAAATAATACAGGTGGATCTTCATCCTCCAAGACTTAGGGGGAGGCGGTGGCCCGGTGGTGTGATGCAACAATGCCTAACGAACACATCGTCGCTTGCATCGCTATCATGGAGGCACCTATTTTGGAGATTGCCCTCATTTGGTAACTTTTCCATTTAAAAAGTTTAAATTTTGGTTATATATACAAATGCATAGGATTGTTAGTTTACTTTTATGCTACATGATATATGTTAGTGTAAACCTACATCTCTATCATGATTGTGTATATGCCTTGTTCTAATTTTGATATCTTGTTTTTATGCCACACATATTGAATGTCCACATATCCAGTTTTGAGCATATATCCATATATATAACTTTTGTCTAAACTAAAATAAATTTTGTAAAAATTCATATTTAAAACAAATACATTAGAGATGGCAATTGCGCACCTCAATCATATTTAGAGGAATCTAGAGGATGGAGTTCAGAACCCTTCACCGGTATTCGGCTTCAGCATCTCTAAAAACTTTGTTTTTATATGAAAATTAAAAATTAAAATGTATTGTGTGAATTCTGTAATTTATGAAATTTAAAACTTGTTATTATAATTTGGTATGGTAATATATCCTGCTTGTTATTTGATAAAAATTTCTTGTAAAATTTTTTTTTGTGTCCTTGCTGTTTGACAGATTTTAGGCAAGACCGCCCGACCGCCATTGATTTCTGGTCGACCGACTTCGCCTGGAAGAATACCTTTTATTCTTTTCTGTTGCCGGCCGACCGTACGGTCGACCGCGAGATCTGTCAGAGCTCTCGGGAAAATTCGTCGACCTGTACGGTCGACGCTCTATCTGTCAGAGCTCTCGGGATTTTTGGGTCGACCGACCCGTCGACCGTTAACGTCGAGTTTTTGCCCTAACTGCTGTATTTATAACACTCTTTTCTCTCTCTCCTCTCATTTCTTCACCGGCGACCCATCTTCCCTTCTCTCTCAAAAATTTCATTTTCTTCACCTCTCTCAAATTCACACTCAAAATCCGAGTTCTATTCCCTCTTTTTGTGTTGGATCTTCACTCTCAGGGCCTTTTCTTCGTCAGATTTGAAAGAATTCCAGATCTAGGGTTCTAGATCCCTTTTCAGGTAAAATCACACATTTTTGTTGTAATTCTTGATCTCTAGCTTTAAGATTCTCAATCCTTTGTCAAGATTATTAGGTTTCTTTGTTGTTAGATCAAGCCCTAACTATTTTAACCTAAAATCTTTCCATTTTCACCAAAATGACTAAGAGATCTAGGAGTGAGAAAGGAAAATCTGTGGTTCCTTCCTCATCCTCTACCCCTAAACCTAAACGTCCCTTTATTAATGACCTTGCTGAAAATAGATTCATCCAACTTTCTAAAAATTCATCATATCTGGGAGATGTGTCGTTCTTCAAGTTTTGAACATCTTAACATCCCCCAAATCTTGAGAACTAACTCTCTAGACCGGTTCATGGCCATTAGGGAACCAGTCTACACTTCTCTCGTGCATTATTTCTATACAAACTTTGTCTTCGAGGGAAACCGTGTGAGATCTAGAGTTTTGGGGAGGGACATTGACATCCCTCTAGCCCGATTTGCTGACTTGTTACATCTCTCCTGTGGAGGAGTTGATGTCTATACCTTTGATCTCCATGATTTTGAATATCCGGACAGTGAGTCTGCGCTCACCGCTTCCACCTTGATTCACGAGGATGACAACCCCGGTTTGGTAAGAAATGAGGAGGTTACAAGTTCACCCTCCTCACCTCCCAAATTCTTGATAAATTTATCTTTTACAATATTTTACCAAAATCTGGTGAGTATAGCAATGCCAGGGTCCAGTTCCTCTAATCATCTATTGCCTTCTGAAAGGCATTAAGATTGATTTCCCATATTTCATTGCTACTCATATGGTCTCAGATCAGATCCGCATGCCCGGTAGGCACTTGCCTTATGGGATGCTTATCACTTATCTTCTTCAGAGACTAGGTTTTGATCTATCTTCAGAGAGTCCTTCTTAACCCCTGTAAACTTAGACAGCGTTCTTTTGAAGAGGATGCAAGCTCAGATGCGTCGTCATGCTCAGAAGCAGCCTCTTGTTCCTCCTGCTGATGTTCCAGGGTCATCTTCGGCCCCAGGGTCCTCTTCTGCCCCAGGGACTTCCTCTGCTCCCGGGCCATCCATATCTCCTGATTTCCAGTCCTTCATTTCTTCTGAGATTCGCTCTCAGATCCAGGAGCACCAGTCTTGGATCGAGCAGCGAGATGCAGCTTTTCGCGCGGAGATGGACTTGCGCTTTCAGGGAATTCGCAATGATATATCTTACTTTGCTGACTCCATGAGATACGTGGACTCGCAATTTGAGGCACTCTTTGTGAAGTTCAATATGCTTGGTCCTGATCCCACGTCTATTGCCCGACCTCTTTCCCTCCTCCGCCCTCCATTTCCTGCCAGAGACCCTTCTGCTGTTCCACCACCACAGCCAGGCGTTGCAGGCATCGATCCAGAGG
>JAVJIF010026477.1:0-69797 GCA_038442645.1 Agave tequilana
AAAATATGGCTAGGGATTGCCGGATCTGATTCGAACTCGAATTTGTGGGTATCTGATCCAGCCGAGTCCGATGAATGTGTCTTTTTCTAGCCAAGAGCTGAGCTGATCCAGCCAAGGGGTGGCAGGACCTCTGAAAATCAACAATAAGATGAAATTTGGATCGAACGGTGAGGTGTCGGAGATAGATTCATGTGCATTCTGGTGAGGAGTTTTCTTGCTTAATGCTCGTTGTTGTTGTTTGAACTCATTGATGTTGGATAGAATTGTTGGATTGGTTTCATTTTGGAGAAAGGGATTTTTTTTTTTTTTTTCAGTATTTTATTGGAGAAGATCATCGGACAACACTATTTCATGGGGTATGGTTTAGTGTTTGGTATTTGAATGTGGATATTAATCAACTCCCACTGTAATGGCTGCGGTCTGGACAATTGACACTGGTCTAATTTGTAGGGAGAGAGGAGATAAAAGCTTGTCGGAGCTTGATGAAAGAGTTTTTAACTCACATGAAGAAATAGTGCAAATATCGGAATCCAAAAGGAAGCGAGAAGACAGTCCAAATACAGGCCAGCAATGGCCGGTGATCTCCATTGTAGGGAGAGGAGATAAAAGCTTGTCGAAGCTGGATGAAAGAGTTTTTTAACTTATCAGAAGAAATAGTGTAGACATCGGAATCCAACAGGGAGCGAGAAGGCAGTCCAAATGCAGGCCAGCAATGCCGACCGACACGCCAGGTCAACCAGCGTGCACAATATGCAGAGGCGAAGCTCAATCAACCGACTAGTCGACGTAGCAAGAAAAGCGGTCGACCAGAACAGTTCACCGACTGGCATGCCTAACTTTCTGTTGGGTTTGGTCAACCAACCGGTCGACCATAAGGAAGGGTTGGCTGACCGCGCGGTTGGCCGACAAGCGAATCTGCTTCTCATGGTTAGATTCGGACTTCGTTTTTGAAAAAGAGTCGAATCCAATGTGGTTTTCTAAAACCTGCGACTCTCTGTCTATAAATAAAGGGTAGAGGCTATCATGAATTGTATCCCTGAATCCTTGAAAGTATCTCTTGAAATACTTGTACTTGATTGTTGAACCAATAAAATCTCTCTTTCCCTTGCCCGAGGACGTACGCAAATTGCCGAACCTCGTTAAATATTGTGTTTGACTTTTCTCTTGTTTATTTTGTTCTTGTCATTGGGTACTTCTCCGGTGCACTCTCTCTGCTGTTTGGAGTTCCTCATTGGTTGTTGCCAGGCGCGAGCGCAACAAGTGATATCAGAGTATCTCAGGTTCTTTATGGGATCGTGTGTCAATTCCAAGAGTATTGGTGGCTGTTTGGTGGAGATCGTGTGTCGATCTCGAAGCAGCACTGAGACTATTCGTGGGATCGTGTGTCGATCCCATAACAGTATTTAGATTGCTCAAAGAATCAAATTTGGTGGAGTAGATCATTCAAAAACTCTTCTAGGGTTCCACTTTGAGGTAAAGATCCTATCTTTATCTAATTTTTTGATCTAACTCCATTTGTTTTCCACATTGTTGAAGAATCTATTGAGAAGATGGCTGGAGATAGTACATCTATAGTGAAAATTATGAATCCACATCTATTGAAGATTGATGTGGTAAAGTTTAATGACAAGAATAACTTTAGGATGTGGAGGTGTGAGGTGATGGATACATTGATGGCATTAAACCTCGAAGACACTTTACGGTGGAGAAAAAGCGTGAGGCTACTTCTGAAGAGGGTTGGGACAAGACGAATGGAATGACATGTGGTCTGATCAGGTCTTATTGACATAAGATATCAAGTATCATGTGTTATATAAAACATCTACAAGGAAGTTATGGGAGATCCTGGAGAAGAAATATCTGACAAAAAGTATCGAGTCGTTGCTGCAATTGAAGAGGAAGCTTTATCGTTTTCAGATGAAGAGAGGCTCTCCATTGATGAACACATGAATAACTACACCGAGCTTCTTATAGACTTAGTTAATGTGGATGTGAAGATCGATGAAGAGGATAAGGCGGTGACTCTACAGAATTCTCTTCCTGATGAAGAGTATGAGACTTTTACCCTAACTTTGATCAATGGTAGACAAACACTAAACTACAGTGATATGTCGGCTACTCTTGTAAATTATGAAGTAAGGAGGCAGAATAAGTTATCTTCTTTTGAGGGTACATCAACAAAAGTGTTGGCGGTAAGAGGCAAGAGTTCCAATCAGAGGGGCAGAGGTGTTCATGAGAGATCAAAGTACAGACCAGGTTCAGAGATCTGAAGAAGAATCAATGCGCCTTTTTGCAAAGAGTTATGATACTGGAAGATTGATTGTTCAAAGACCAAAGATAAGAAGAAGGAGTCAAAAACTGAGGCAATCTCGCACCGATGATCAGTACTCACGCCAGTACTTCACAGACAAATGGATTGGACTCAGACTCATCGGTATTCTCTTTCTACTCCTACAGTTGGTTACTCAGGTGATTTGAGTGGATACAGGAGCTACCTATCATGTATGCCCAAACAGAGATTGTTTTTCTTGCTTTGAAAAGCTAGATGAATGTTTTGCTGTCATGGGTGATGATCATCTGTGTAAAGTGGAAGGGATAGGTACATTTCGTATCAAGATGTTTGATGGGATGATACGAGAATTGAAAAAAGTGAGGTATGTACCTCAACTTAAAAGGAATCTTATCTCAGTTGATGCTTTAAAAATATTGCCTCTTGTGATATCTATAAGAGATGGTGTTCTCAAGATGACCAAAGGCTCAATGGTG
This sequence comes from Agave tequilana, assembly GCA_038442645.1. Classification (NCBI taxonomy): domain Eukaryota; kingdom Viridiplantae; phylum Streptophyta; class Magnoliopsida; order Asparagales; family Asparagaceae; genus Agave; species Agave tequilana. The sequence continues at coordinate 2,767 of JAVJIF010026477.1, forward strand.
GTTGTGAAGGGCGTCTATGAAATAATCTTTACTACTTGAAGGGTAGTACAGTGACAGGTCAAGTGGCAACTTCTATTTCTTCAAATGATATTTGTACACAGGTTTGGCATATGAGGCTCGGAAATATAGGAGAAAAGTCTTTGCAAGCTCCAAAAAAGAAGGGATCATGGAAGGTGCATCTACCTGCAACTTGGAATTGGGTGGACAAGGCGTTCTGGACAAGAAGACGAAGGTGAAATTCAACACCACTACTCACCACTCGAAAGGTCTCCTTGATTGTGTTCACGTTAGTATTTGGGGACCTGTCAAGACTGCATTGCTTGGAGGTCATTGGTACTTTGTCTCTTTTATAGATAATTTATCTAGGCATTGTTGGATATGTCCCATGAGACAAATATTTGAAGCCCAAAGTATGCTGGTAAAGTGGAAGGATATAATGGAGAAACAAATTGGTAAGAAGATTAAGGAGCTCCAAATTGATAATATTGAAAGATACAAGAAACAAAGTTCTACAATTGGCCAGAATATTGGTACTGGTACTCACTTCACAAATGGAATATATGGTTTGGCTAAGAAAATCAGCTGCTTGGAGAAAATTAGTGTTGTTGTCTAATACACGATTAGATAAATCATTTTGGGCTTAAGCGATTGTATATGCTAGCCATCTCATAAATGGATTGTCATCGACTGCGATAGGAAGTAAAAACCTTTTAAAGTTTGGCCAGAGAAAGCTACTTAGGATTATGATTTGCTGCGGGTATTTGAAAGTTCGACAGTAAGCATGCAAGATATAAACACTAGTGAGAGATAGAGAGAGCAATCATAAACAAGGGAGATTTGTTTCGAGGTTCGAGCACTCTTGCTTTACGTCCCTGCCTTCAACACTATGGTGGATTTCCACTATAAACGATCCCACCGGATCACTCGTTGCTGCAACACCTACAACGAGTTCATACTAGAACTCCTTAGACTCACTAGTCCTCTCTTGTTCCCGTAAGAACAACACACGCAAGCACACTAGCTTGCCGAGGCCGCACCTCTACACCGAGCTCCTACAAGAACTCGAAACAACACGAACCCGCAAGTTCGCCTCCTCAAATACAAGGTAGAACACTTCGTGATCTCAACACTTGATCACCTAAAAACTCTCTCACAACAAAGATCCCTAGAGGATTGATATAGTAATGGATAGCTCAAGTATGTGTGAGAAAACAAGATAGAATGGTGGAGGGAAAACTCAAGAAATCTCTTTTTTAAAACACTCATGAAAAACTCTCCTTTTGATATGGAAGTTTTAGCTCTAAAATAAGTGGAGATAAACACATAGAAAGGTAGAAAAAACTAGCTTGAAAGCTCACTTAAAATCTTGTAGCAAACAGTCCAAGGGAACCCGAATTTATAGGCCTCAAAAATCTAGCCGTTAGGGTCCAAATCAGCAGCTGACGCTACTATCGGTCGACCGACCGGTTGACCGCTAACGGTCAGATTTCTGACCGTTGGGAAAAAGCGGTCGACCGGACGGTCGATCGAAAACTGGGCATTGACCTAACGGTCGACCGGGACCATTTACAGAGAGCAGAGCTCTCTAGCGATCGACCGTGTGATCGACCGGCCCTTGGCTGTGCACGTTTGTGCACATTGGTCGACCGCCCGGTCGACCGAATTCTGGCTCAGTCGATCGGCTTGATCGACCGCCAGAAGACCTGGTCAGCCATATATAGGGATAAAACTTGGTCTTTTTATCTTTAATAGAATCTCATAAATTCTCATAAATTCTACAAAAATAAGTTCTTTGAAATACTTTGAAGTATAAATATGTGTGATAAAAAAATCAACACATATTACAAGCCTTTTGATCATTTTTGTAATATAGAAATTTTGGCTTTAAACAAAAATCGTATTTTCAAAAACAATCTCTAAATTGAAAAAATGGTTTTTCCAAGCCTTCTCCAATAAAAAAACAAGATATCTTAACACTTTTGAAGCTTAGTGTGTATGGATATGATCCACTACACATATGAGATGAAATATTTATGTTTTGACAATAAGCTCTAAAATAGTTTTGATAAAACACATGTATATTTTGAAGCTTAAAAATCAAAACTGTATTTTCTAAAACACATATAAATTTTATGTGTGTGTATATGAGTACTTGAGCAATCCACCAACTAATCTATCCTTTATATTTTATCTAAAAATAAATCTTGACACTTACAAAACTCGACACAAGTCTTCTTGAAAATCTTCTTCTCCTTCTTGACTTGGTCCAAACCTTGATCCAATGAGCTAGACTCCTCTTGAGTACTTGATGCGATCTTGATGCGCGAGCTCTTGAATCAACACGTGCTAGCTCCAAAGCTTGACTTTAAATCCATTGTTGAAGCTAAACACTTACTAAGATCTTGATCAAATATCTGAGACTAATTAAATACAAGATCATTAGTACTATAACTATATGAGTTAATCATCATCAAAACTAGAGTGATGGGCCTTTGGGCCAACAGTCTCCCCCTTTTGATGATGACAACACTCATGGAGTTATATATGCATGGATTAAAGTTAAGCTTTATAGAAGCTCCCCCTTAACTCATGCATAACAAGAAACATAAATATATTCAATGAAGTGCATAAAACTAAACAATCATATATGCATTATACAAGGAGGTAAACATGCATAAATACCAAATTCTTCTCTCCTTTTTGCATAAACAAAACATATATGCATGAACAAGAAAATAAATATGCACATATAAACTCTCAAAATTCTTGTCCCCCTTCTTGTTAATTCATCAATAAAGGGGCAAAAAAAATTAAACAATAAAGATATATATGCGATATACATTTGTAGGCTATCAAAAAATTACTACGGACAAAGCCTCAGACGCGAATCTCCTAGACGCGGACCCCGCGTTCCAGCCTCTGACGCGGAGGTCGCGTTCCAATGCCAGATGCGGACCCCGCGTTCCAGCCTCTGACGCGGAGGTCGCGTTCTAATGCCAGATGCGGACCCCACGTTCCAGCCTCTGACGCGGAGGTCGCCAGACACGGACCTCGCATCCTTTGTCAGACGCGGAGGTCGTCAGACGCGGAGGTCGTGTTTCAATTCAAACGCGAGCCTGAGCAGCTCCACGTTCCAACACAGACGTGAGCCTGTGAGCTCCGCGTCTCAACATCAGATTAAAGTCCGCGTCCAGCGTGAGACCCGCATTTCTGCTATAACTGACAGCCACAAACTTGGTCAGTTACACCCAATTTTCTCTCCACATAATAGGAAATAACTTCCCATTATGGAGAGATTTAAGGAGTTGGCTACACCCCCTCTCATTATAGAGAGATTAAGGGTTGGTTACACCCAAATTCCTCTATAAATAGCTATGAATAGCTAGAGAAGAGGAGAGGCTCAGGGGGAGGGGACCTCTTCTAAAAGGGCTGAGGAGGAGAGTCCTGATGGAGGAATCCAAGAAGCCATGGGCAGAGGACGAGAGCTACCTCAGTAGAGTTCGGCCTCGAAGCTCTTGTAGCCTGGGAAGAGTTCAACTCTTTCTGTTAACTTGTGAGTTCAAGTTCTTACAATCTCTTTGAGATTCTCTTACCAATAGGAGCTGTGCTACTCCATCAGTAGATCCAAAGAGAGGATCCAGAAGAGAAACTTGACGTTCGGTCGGTCAACGGAAAACAAGATTCACTTTCTACCACCACATCAAGAGCCCAGCACCAAACAAAGGGGGAAATCCAACAATTCTTCCCTCTTTTGTAATCAGATTGTATCCGTTGTAATCTTCTATTCAATTAAAAGAATTTTGCAATTGTGATTTTTTTGACGCATACAAAAGATGGCGACTCTGCTGGGGACACTTTGTTGTTCTCAACCAACGAGAAAGTAGTGGCGCAAGCCGACGTCGGATGCTTGGATCCACAGTCGAATCTCTTATGATTGAATTTGACCAAGAGAAGTTGAACTCCCCCAAAGCTTCGGGAGTCTCCCGTGGAGACAACGTGGTCAGCCCCAACGTCTCTTTAGAGACCCGCATCATGACCCACAGTTAAGATGGCAATAGAGACCAATCTCCCCTCCATCCTTTATCAAGGCACTTCCAGTTCTGGATGCCGGGGGTTCTCAACAACCTTGGCGACTCAATCGGAATGTCGAGAGACTGCGAAGGCGTTGCACTCATCGTCAGTAGACAGGAGTGGTTGCAACAGCATATGTGGCCCGCATCAATGTCTCCTATGAGACCCGCGAGGCCAATAATGATGAAGGCAAATCTCGCCGCAAAACTCCTCCCAAGGCTCAGCGAACTCAATTTGCAGGGGGTTCGCATCAACTCCTGCGAGCCCAACGGATTGCTGATCGTCGACAAAGACGTCAAGTTCACCATCAGCAAACAAAGCTCGCTATCACCCCCGCGTTTCAGCACCAAACACGAAGTTCTCTTTCAGCCCCGCATTTCTACAACAAAACGCGATGCTCGCGTTCACGAGCTGCGCGTTTCGGCGCTAAAATGTGAAGTTTGCGTCCAGCGTCAAGCTGTGCCAAAACGCAAGAACGCGCGACACACGTTCAGCCTAAGGTTGCGCCAGGACATGACCTTAGCATGTGAGAGTCGCTGACAGTGTTAAAGAATGGCCTTCGTGTTTCTTTTCAAAAGCGCAAGACACGCGTTTAGCAGGAGGCTACGCCAGAATGAGATCATCGCGTTTCACTTCAGAAACGCGAGGTTTGCGTTCAGCCCCAAGAAGCCATGTTCAAATATGAATTGAGAAGCTCTCATCCCATGGGTTCGAGTGCCATTGCGAGCAGTTCATCTCGGCGGTGCTCTTTGATTGTCACTGTAACTTTCAGATGACTGAGCTGTCAGTTTTTAGCCTGTAAGGCTTCAAACTCAAACTCCTCTAAGAGACGTAGACCTCGCGTTCCAATGTCAGACGCGGAGGTCGCCAGACGCAGACGTCGCGTCCTTTCTCAGTCAAACGTGGAGGTCGCTAGACGCAGACCTCGTGTTTCAATGTCAGACGCGGAGGTCACCAGACGCAAACCTCGCATCCTTTCTCAGTCAAACACGGAAGTCGCTAGACGCGGACCTCATGTCCTTTCTCTGACGTGAAAACATGAGCCTGGGCAGAAGGTTTGCTAAAAACCTTGAGGGACTTGGTCCCATCCTCTCCTTCAAAATCTCTTACCAATTCTCTTCCATAGAGTGGTACGTCCACAAATACAATCATTGTTAAGTTTAATATCAAACCTCTGATAATGGAAAATTTCAATACTCCCCAGCGAGTACAAGCTTCACTTGTCGCTCCTCTACATGGAGTCACAAATCAACCAAATTGTCAAGTTAATACTACACCTCTGATATTCCAAACTTCACTTGTCAATTCTCATCAAAGAATGACAAGTCCTCAAAATTTCTCATATCGCAAATCAATGATTGTCAAGTTATACTACACCTCTGACATTCCAAACTTCACTTGTCAATTCTCATCAATAGAATGACAAGTCCTCAAAATTGCTCATATCGCAAACCAACTACTGTCATGTTAACATTACACCTCTGATAAACTACTGTTATGTTAATACTACACCTCTAACAGTGATTAAGTTACTGCCAAGTTCAATATTAAACCTCTGACAGTCACTTTTCCTCATGCTTTCATATCGAAGCTGAGATAAGCGATGCTAAGTTTAACATCACACCTCTAGCAACCAATTCATTGTTAAGTTCAACAATACACCTATGACAATAACTTTTCCTCGAACTTTTGTATCAGAGTCGAGATGGCCAATGCTAAGTTTAACATCACACCTCTAGCATTACCTCCACTGTTAAGTTTAACACCACCTATGACAGTGATATCTTCAGTCTCCCCAATGAAACTGAAGTTCTTATGGAGCTAAGTAAATAGTACACCTCTAGCTCACATTCTTGTCAGGTTAATATTACACCTCTGAAAGATTCAATTTGATCCGTTAAGTTAATATCACACCTCTAACGGTAAAGAAATATTTAGATCCCCGACGGGTCTAGTCTTACTTGTCATTCTCTTCAATAGAATGACAGTCAACTTAAATTGCTTAAATCGCAAAATTCCATTACTGTTATGTTAAACATTACACCTCTAACAATAAAACAGTTACCTCTGACAACTCATTCCCTAAAATTCCCTCCAAAATCCCTTACCAATTCCATCCATGGTATGGTAGGACCACAAAAAGCCTGTGACTATTTCCCCAATGAAATAATCACAGATCAAACATGCCAAGTTAACATTATACCTCTGACATATTCACTGTTAAGTTAACATTAAATCTCTAACAATGATTTCTCTCAATTTTCTCAGTGGAATAAATTATAAATCAAACCTGTCATGTTAATATCACACCTCTGACAGTAAGACTTTGATGTTTCCCCGGGGGTAAAACTTTAACTTGTCAATTCTTCTCAATAGAATGACAAGTCTACTCAAAATACGATTATGTTCAAAATAACACCTCTAACAGTAGACAAATCCCGGTCAAGTTAACATCACACCTCTGACCAAACTTGCTCAAATCGCAAGACAAATTCCGGTCAAGTTAACATCACACCTCTGACCAAAATTTCAACTTGTCAGTCCTCTTCAATAAGATGGCGAGTTTACCAAACTGCGTAGATCGCAGAATCTCTCGGTCAAGTTAATACTACACTTCTGACCAAAGTTGTTCATATCGCAAAATCAATCGCTGTTAAGTTAACATTACACCTATGACAGTGATCTCCTCGATTTTCTCCGTGAAAATGAGATCTTTCAATGTTAAGTTAAACATCACACCTCTAGCATATATTTCATTGTTAAGTTAACATTACACCTATAACAATGGTCTTCTCTAAATTTTCTCAGTGAAAATGAGACTTTCGTGGTGCTAAGTTAATATCACACCTCTAGCACACATCTTTGTCAAGTGAATATCACACATTTCAATTCAATTTGCTCAAATTGTAAATCCAAACTCGTCACGTTAACATTACACCTTTGACGGTAAAAAAAACTCCATGGATCTTCAACAAATTCAATCCCACTTGTCATTCTCTTCAACAGAATGATAGGTCCACTTAATTTGCGTAAATCGCAAAATCAATCGTTGTTATGTTAATATCACACCTCTGACAGCAAACTTCATTCTCAGCAGAGTTCTAATCATGTTAACACTAAACCTCTGACGATAAACTCTGGCATAATCCCTAGCGGATCAAATTCAACTTGTTATTCTCATCAATAGAATAGCAAGTCCACAAAACTTGTTCAAAACACAAGTCCAGATCTCACTGTAAAGTTAACATCACACCTCTGACAGTAACCTTCTCAAATTCTCCCAGTAAAGTTATTTAATTTGCTAAGTTAATATCACACCTATGGCAATTAAAACTCTTTCAAAGAATTTTTGAGCATGACCTTCGTGTCTCAAGCACAGAGCCACGTCTCAATGAGCTTAAGAGTAGCGTCTCAACAGCAAGTAAAGGCTGCGTCTCTACAACAATGAGAGCCTCGTCTCTACAGCAATTGAGAAGCATGTCTCTACAGCAATTGAGAGTCGCGTCTCAATTTCAGTGAAGTTCGCGTCTCCACTTGATCAGTGTGCCAGAACCGCGTCTGTGAGAACTGCATCCTTCCTCTTCAAATACGAAGAGTATGTCTCTGCTTCTACAATCAGTTCAATAGTACACTGACAAGAGCAATTGACAACTCCACCAGCTTAAAAGTACACCAAGCAAACCAATGCTCATAACAAGTGCTAGACTGAGTTTCTAAGACACTTGTGATGGTCTTTCCTGGAGGCTTCAAGAAGTTCAACAGTACACTCATGAAGTTCACCATCCAAACAGGATCGAGCTCAGGGCCGTAGAAGAATGCCAGTCCGATTATAGGAAGCCTAGAATCAACTAAAGTCCAAAGTATTTCAAAATTCGTCTCAGTCAACCGTGAAGTTTTGAAAACTTTGGAGGGGGTTCTGTAGGCTATCAAAAAATTACTACGGACAAAGCCTCAGATGCAAATCTCCTAGACGCGGACCCTGCGTTCCAGCCTCTGACACAGAGGTCGCGTTCCAATGCCAGATGCGGACCCCGCGTTCCAGCCTCTGACGGTGAGGTCGCGTTCCAATGCCAGATGCGGACCCCACGTTCTAATCTCTGACGCGGAGGTCGCCAGACACGGACCTCGCATCCTTTGTCAGAAGCGGAGATCATCAGATGCGGAGGTCGCGTTTCAATTCAAACGCGAGCCTGAGCAGCTCCGCGTTCCAACACAGATGCGAGCCTGTGAGCTCCATGTCTCAACATTAGAGTAAAGTCCGCGTCCAGCGCGAGACCCGCATTTCTGCTATAACTGACAGCCGCAAACTTGGTCAGTTATACTCAATTTTCTCTCCATATAATAGGGAATAACTTCTCATTATGGAGAGATTTAAGGAGTTGGTTACACCCCCTCTCATTATGGAGAGATTTAAGGGGTTGGTTACACCCCAATTCCTCTATAAATAGCTATGAATAGCTAGAGAAAAGGAGAGGCTCAGGGGGAGGGGACCTCTTCTAAAAGGGCTGAGGAGGAGAGTCCTGATGGAGGAATCCAAGAAGACATGGGCAGAGGAGGAGAGCTACCTCAGCAAAGTTCAGCCTCGAAGCTCTTATAGCCTGGGAAGAGTTCAACTCTTTCTGTTAACTTGCTGAGTTCAAGTTCTTACAATCTCTTTGAGATTCTATTACCGATAGGAGCTGTGCTACTCCATCAGTAGATCCAAAGAGAAGATCCATAAGAGAAACTTGACGTTCGGTCGGTCAACGAAAAACAAGATTCACTTTCCACCGCCACATCAAGAATCCAGCACTAAACAAAGGGGAGATCCAATAATTCTTCCCTCTTTGTAATCGGATTGTATCCGTTGTAATCTTTTATTCAATTAAAATTTTTTTGCAACTGTGATCTTTCCGACGCGTACAAAATTCATGAAGAAGAGAGACGTGAAGTTAGCTCCCCCTGCATACATGCATTACATGAAGAAGGGATGACAATACCCTAACTCACATAAAGTATAATATATAATGCATAAGGGGAAATGTTAAGCTCCCCCTACACACGTGTACCACATAAAGAAGAGATGTCAAGCTCCTCAACAGACGATACAGTTTAACATGAATCTATATATAGAAGAGATGTTAAGCTCCACTTGCATATAGGCAAAACATATCAAAATATTTTTAAACAAAAGTTTGATAATCCTTAAAGCAAAACTTTGAAATTTCTTAAAACAAAATTTGGTGCCATTTGTAAATAAACAAAATTTTAAGATAACAATGAAAGTAAAACATTTGTATTTTTGATATCAGTTGAAAGTAACACATTTTATATTTTTAATACCAACTGAAATATATTGTAAATTTGATACCAAATAAAATGTCAATTGAAATATCAATTAAAAATAATGCATAAGCTAATTAAGATACCAATTAACATTTAAAAATTAGTTAAGTTCAGAATAAACATAATTTGTGCTTTAAACATGTAATGATATTGTAAATCAAGCACAATCAAAACATATATATGTATGAAAAAAAATACCAATAGAAATTAATATTATTGAAATTTGAAGCATATATATATATATATATATATATATATATATATATATATATATATATATATATATATATATATATATATATATATATATATATATATACACATATATACACACACATATATGTATATATACATATATGTATACATATACATATACATATATGTATACATATACATATACATATACATATATGTATACATATACATATACATATACATATATGTATACATATACATATATACATATACATATACATATATAAGTATATATATACATATATATATATATATATGTATATATAATATATATATATATATATATATATATATATATATATATATATATATATATATATATATATATATGTATATATATATATATATGTATGTATGTATGTATGTATATATGTATAGAAAATATATGTGAGTATACAAAAAGTAAAATATTATGAAAATCATGTGTATTACTCATAACTATCCACCATATTCATGCACATGTTTAAAAGATATGCATTAAAGCATACAAGGCATGGTCTCCCAACCATCCGCCCTTAAAAGGGTAGAAGTTTTCAAAAATAGATTTGAAAATATTTGTAAATTGAAAATACTACCAAATGAAGAAAAATAACTAGTTTAATAATTTTTGAAAAACTAGTTAATGATCCTTCAAACATGAAAACAAGTCATATATCCCATGAATCATTTCTAAGAACACAAAAATAGTCACTCAAGATTTATAAAGCTCATAAAGGCTCATGAAAATATATTCATGAGAAAACAAATAAAATGTGAGTGCACAAGAATCATGTGATTAGCATATTTATAAAAATAATAAATAAAGCTCAAAATATCAAAGCATCAAAAAAATTTATTTTTCATTAAAGAACAAACTTCAAGGTAAATGTATATTCTATCAAAACTAACAATATACATACATATTCCAAACACAAACGAGTCATAATGTAATTTTGCATGAAGGCAAGTGACTCAAGGGTATACATATATATTTATTAGTTTTAGACAAGAATAACATATACATGAAGTAAAGCATATACAAAAATAGAAAAAATAAGTGTAAATGAGGGAATCATCAAAACTAGGTTATACATGTACATGTAATGAGTATAAATGAGCAAGGAGGCACAAACATATAATAATTAAGTGCAACTTATTACCAGTACAAGTATATACACAAGCTTTAATGAAAAGTTCATCTAAACAAGTATTCAACACATGGAGCACAAAACCAAACATGCTAAAAATATTATCTAAGTAAAAGCATGTAAATAAAATAGGAGTTCAGAGATAGTTATAAAACCAAATACACTATTCTCCAAGCCTTCAAATATGGTGGTCCTCCCACCAAACTGTTGGCCCGAAGACTATTGCTCTAGTTTTGATGATGATTAACTCATGTAGTTATAGTACTAATGATCTTGTGTTTAATTAGTCTCAGATAATTGATCAAGATTTTAGTTGGTGTTTAGCTTCAACAAAGGATTTAAATTCAAGTTTTGGAGCTAGCACATGAGCTCGCGCATCAAGATCGCATCAAGTATTCAAGAGGAGTCTAGCTCATTAGATCAAGATTTGGACCAAGTCAAGAAGGAGAAGAAGATTTTCAAAGAGAAGACCTGTGTCACGTTGTAAGTGTCAAGATTTTGTTTTTAGATAAAGTATAAAGGATAGATTAGTTGGTGGATTGCTCAAGCTCATATATACTCACACACAAGATTTATATGTGTTTTCATAAAAGAGTTTTTGTTTTGAAAAATACTGGTTTGATTTTTAAGCTTCAAAATATACATATGTTTTATCAAAACTTATTTTAGAGCTTATTATCAAAAATATAGATATTTCATCATATATGTGTAGTGGATCATATCCATACACACCAAGCTTCAAAAGGTTTAAAATATCTTGTTTTATATTTAGAGAAGTTATGAAAAAAACATTTTTGAAAAATACAGTTTTTTGTTTAAGCCAAAATTTTCTTATCACAAAAACAATTCAAAATGTTTGTAATATGTTTGATTTTTTAATTAAACATATTTGTAATTCAATATATATTAATGAACTTCTTTTTGTAGAATTTATGAGAATTTTTGGGATTTTATTGAAGGTAAAAAGACCATGTTTTAATCCCTAAAAATTGGTGACCTGGCATTCTTCCGGTCGACCGAGACAGAAGACGGTCGACCGGTCTGGTCGATCGATGTGCACAAACGTGCACAGCCACTTTGGCTGTGGGCCAGTCGACCGACCCGATCGACCGCCAGAGAGCTCTGTTCTCTGGATCTGGCCCTAGTCGACCGGGCGGTCGACCGGCAGAGAGCTTCTGCTCTCTGTATCTAGGCCTCGGTCGACCGGGTGGTCAACCGGTGGCACAACGGTCGAAAATTTGACCGTTGGTAGTCGACCGGCCGGTCGACCGACAGCAGGGAATCCTGCTGAGTCGGACCCCAACGGCTATATTTTTTAGGCCTATAAATTGGGGCTGTTTTGGGCTGTCTTCTACAAGATTTTTAGAGAGTTTTCAAAATAGTTTTTCCTACCTCTCTAAGTGTTTAACTCCACTTGTTTAAGAGCCAAAGACTTACATATCAAAAGGAGAGTTTTCAAGAGTGTTTTGTAAAAGAGATTTCTTGAATTTTTCACCACAAGTCTATTCTAGTTTTTCTTATACATACTTGAGCTTTCCATTGCTATATCAATCTTATAGGGATCTTTATTGTAAGAGAGTTTTAGATGATCAAAGTGTTGAGATTACCAAAGTGTTCTATCTTGTATTTGAGGGGGCGAACTTGCGAGTTCGTATTGTTTTGATTTCTTGTGGGAGCTCGGTGTAGAGGTGCGACCTCGCAAGCTGGTGTGTTTGCGTGTGTAGTTCTTGCGGGAACAAGAGAGGGACTAGTGAGTCTAAGAGTTCTAGTGTGAACTCCTTGTAGGTATTGCGGCACCGAGTGATCCAGTGGGATCGATTCTAGTAGAAATCCTTCATAGTGTTGAAGGCGGGGACGTAAAGAAAGGGTGCTCGAACCTCGAAACAAATCTCCCGTGTTTGCGATTGCTCTCTCTATCTCTCACTTGTGTTTATATCTTGCATACTAACATTGCTTATCTCTTTATATGCTTGATATATCTTTTGCTTAATTGTTATATGCTTTGGATTGTTTGCTCACACATGTATTCAATCAAGAGAGCCATAGAGGCACCTCAACTCTTATCTAGAGGAATCTTGAGGAGATAGTCCAGAGCCCTTCACCGGGAATTCAGCTACACTCTTGTGTTATACTTGGTGTGTTTAGCTTAATAGTTTTAGTTTACACAAATAGTTTTAATTCCACATTAATTCACCATTAGATTAGCTAGTCACCTTATTTAACCCCCTCTAGGTGATTTCAATTGGTATCAGAGCTTGGTGCTCTTGATTTGGGTCTAGCAAATTAGAGTTAAAGATCCTCATTTTTAGCTAATCACAATATTTTTACACACATGAATTTCATGTCACCTCCCATGTTTGATATTCTTAACATCCAAACTTGGAAGGTTAAGATGTCAATGTACTTCAAAGCCCTAGGCATTCATGTTTATTTTGCCACTATTAAAGATTCATATTGTTTAAATGGTAAATATCTTGAGGCTAATGCTAAGGCCATCCATTCTTTAAAGTGTACCCTAAATGATGAATATTTATCTAGGATTTGCTAATTTTGATTCGGCTTTTGTAGTATGGAACACTATAGTCTCCCTGGTGAACAAAAGCAATACTACACGGGGAGCGACTCGGATGATGGAAATGATGCTTCTAACTTGTGCTACATGGTTTAAGGGGATAACCCCTTAAGGTAAACTCTGAATCCAAGCTTGATGAGGATGTTGACATGTCATATGATGATCTTACTTCATTTTGTCAACAACTTCTTGAAAAATATGATTTGCTTAAAAAGGACCATAAAAGATTAAAAAATAAATATGAGTCCATTTCTAAAGAAAAAGATTCTTTTCAAAATAAATTGGAAAACATTTCTAAAGAAAATAAATCTTTGAAACAGAAGAATATTTCTTATTTTCTAAATTAAATGATCTTTGTGAAAGAAATAATTCTTTGAAAAATAAAATCAACTTGGTGGAAAAAGAAAAAGAAATTGCTTTGGAAGAAAACAATTCTTTAAAAAAAAAATTTGTTTCAAAAGAAAAAGAAAATTGTTCTAAAAGAAAAAGATTATTGATTCTCATACTTTCCATACTCTTCATGCTACCATTGATAAAGATGAGATTAAATTTTTGAAAAATAGAATAAATTGCTTGAGCTCAACTTTGAGCAATTGTGCATTTAATCATAATAAATTGGAAATCTTGTTTCAAAAGAAACAAGATCCACATGTTCATGCACATCACCCACGGTATACATATGCACACTTTGCACATCATGATCACACTCATTCTTATGTGCATACTAGAGTGTACAAATGTACACATTGCGGCCGCAAAGGCCATTTAGCAAAGTTTTATTTTAATAAGATAAATCATATCAATTTTTCTAATAAAAATGTTTGGGTTCCAAATAATGCTAACCCCGTGGACCCAAAGAAAATGGGTACCAAAATCCCCACCGCTTGTGTTTGATGTAGGTGTGGGCTCTCACACGACGTGAGAGGATTGATGCCTTGGTGGTGAATGCATGATGAGCTAAATGGGCACACCAAAATTGATGCATCACTATCAAGGAAGTTAGGTGGGATAACCACCATAGTTTGGAGATATAGAGATGTGCCCTAATGATTTTGGTAACTATCTCTAACTCCTTATTTGTTTACATGCTTTTAGATTATTGATTCTTAGCATGTTTTTCATGATTGTTATTAAATACCATGTTATTTAGACTTATGACATACATGTATAGTAATTGAGATACACCCATATTCATATGGATCCATATTTTGTGTTCTCACTTTAATTTAGCTATTGTGTATATCATTACTCTAAAACATGTGCATTTACCTTAATAATCATGTTTGTTTATGATTTTGCACTTAATGCTTTGATTACATGTTTAAATGTAAATTTTCATTAAAACTTGTGCATATACTCGTACAACTAGTGAGCCACATTTGATTATTGCATGTTTGTACTTAATTGCTCATTTGTACCCATTAGATATACTAGTATAGCCTAGTTTTGATGATTCATACATTTTAACTCATTTCCCCTATTCTTATGCATGCTTTGCTTCATGTATATTTATTCTTGTCTAAAATAATAGATATACATGCATACCCTTGAGTCTCTTACCTACATGCAAATTATATTATAGACTCTTTTGTGTTTAGATATGTATGCATATTTTTGGATAGAACATATATATGTTTTGAAGTTTGTTTTTAATGGAAAATACATTTTTATGATTTTAATATGTTTTTGATGTTTTTGAGCCTTATTGATTATTTCATGAATATGCTATTTACATGATGCTTGTGCACTCATATTTCTTTGTTTACACATGACCTTATTACATGAGCACATTTTTGAGTTTTATAGATTTCGAGTGTCATCTCTTATGTTTTTAGCATGCTTCATGAGATATATATGATTTGGCTTCTTGTTTGAAGGATCTTTAACTATTTTTTCAAAAAAAAATACTTTAACTAATTATTTATTCTTCATTTGTTAGTGTTTTCAAAATACAACTATTTTCAAATCTTATTTTGAAAACTTCTACCCTTAAAGGGCGGTTGGATGGGCGACCATGCCTTGTATGCTCAAAATTAAAAATCTTTTAAACTTGTGCATGAATAGGGCGGATAGATATGAGTTATACACATGTTCTTCATGAAATTTTAATTTTTGCATACTCATATTTGTTTCTATATATGATTTCAAAATCTCAAATAATATCAATTTCAATTGGTATTTTCTTTTTCATACATATATATATATATATATATATATATATATATATATATATATATATATATATATATATATATATATATGCATTGATTGTGCTTGATTTACAATATCCATTACATGTTTAAAGCACAAATTATGTTTATGCTAAGCTTAACATAAAATTAAAAATAAATTGGTATCTTTATAAGCTTATGCATTGTTTCCAATTAGTGTTTCAATTGACATTTTATTTGGTATCAAAATTACAATACATTTCAATTGGTATTTCAGTTGACATTTTATTTGGTATCAAAATTTACTGTATATTTCAATTGGTATCAAAAATACAAAATGTTTTACTTTCATTGGTATCTTAAAATTTTTGCTTATTTACAAGTGGTATCTTAAAATTTATTTTGTTGACTTAAGATATTCAAAATTTGTTTTAAGATGATTTTAATTTGTTTTAAAGTGATTTCAAAATTTTTGATATTAATTGTCTATATGCAAAGGGAGCTTAACATCTCTTCTATATATAGATTCATGTTGAGTGTATATTATATTGAGGACCATGATATCTCTTCTTTTGTGGTACACGTGTGTAGGGGGAGCTTAACATCTTTGCTTATATATTGTATATTATGCTTTATGCGAGTTAGGGTTTTGTCATCCCTTCTTCACGTAATGCATGTATGCAGGGAGAGTTAACTTCATGTCTCTCTTCTTCATGAATGTACATCGCATAAAATATATCCTTATTGTTTGATTCATTTTCGCCCCTTTGTTGATTATTTGACAAAAAGAGGGAAAGGTATTTAATTTATATATGCATGATTTATATATGCATGTTTATTGACAAAAAGGGGAGAAATATTTGAAGATCTATATATACATGTTTATTGTTTTATAAACAAAGGAGGAGAAGATTTTTGGGGTGAAGGATTTTTGCTTTATGCATGTTTATCTCTTTGTTTATGCATATATATATATATATATATATATATATATATATATATATATATATATATATATATATATATATATATATATATATATATATATATATATATATATATATATATATATATATATATATATATTTGTTTAGCTTTATGCACTTATTGAATATCTTATTGTTTATTGGTATGCATGAGTTAAGGGGGAGCTTCTATGAAGCTTATCTTTAATCCATGCATATATAACTCCATGAGTTTTGTCATCATCAAAAAGGGGGAGATTGTTGGCCCGAAGGCCCATTGCTCTAGTTTTAATGATGATTAACTCATGTAGTTATAGTACTAATGATCTTGTGTTTAATTAGTCTCAGATATTTGATCAAGATCTTAGTTAGTGTTTAGCTTCAACAAAGGATTTAAAGTCAAGTTTCGGAGCTAGCACATGTTGATTCAAGAGCTCGCGCATCAAGATCGCATCAAATACTCAAGAGGAGTCTAGCTCATTAGATCAAGGTTTGGACCAAGTTAAGAAGGAGAAGAAGATTTTCAAAGAGAATACTTCCAAGAAGACTTTGAAAGTACACCTAGAGGGGGGTGAATAAGTGTATGGCTAATCTAATGACAAATGATGTGGAATTAAAAAATAATTATAATACACTTAGTGTAACCAAAGAGTGTAGCCGAATTCCCAGTGACGGGCTCTAAACTATCTCCTCTAAATTTCTCTAAATAAGAGTTGTGGTGCTATGTAAAGCTCTCTTAGTTCAACACAAGTGAGGCACACAAATAATACCAAGCATATAAGTATAATATGAACAATATGAAATAATGCAAGGCACAATATAAGAAAGAGAGAGTTAGAGATAGTGGATCAATCGCAAATAACAAGATATGTTTCGAGGTTCGAGCCACTGCTCTACATCCCCGCCTTCACACAGAAAGATTTTCACTAAATCGTCCATACAGGACTTCCCACACAGGGAACCTCTACTGAGGATTTGGGTAATTACAAATAGGAGTACACAACTCCTCTCTCCAACAAACACAACCTCTACACAAGAGGTAAGGCACAATAATAATCACCTCTACACTTAGAGGATGGGCACTTAGCCAAACAACAATCACCTCTACACAAGAGGGATACCCATAACTCAAACCAAAGAGATTTACAACTCTTTGTGGTCTCAACAAATCACAAACTAATTTTTCTCAGAAAACAAAGATCCTAATAGATAGGATAGATAGATAGCTCAAGTGTAAGAAAATAAAGTGTTTGGAACAAAGAAAAACACTTGGGAAAATCTCCAAATAGATATTGAAATCAAGACCAAAAATCAATTCCCAAAAGACTCTCTTTTCTTTGAATTTTCCAACACTTTAAAAACAAATAAAAATAAATCTTTTAACCACAAAACTCTTGCTGAAAAACTCTTGAAAGATGGGAAAAATTCTCTTCTCAAATCTTGGTGAAATCAGCTAAGGAGGGAGCTATTTATAACCCTCTAAAAAATCTGCACATTGGCAGCCAGGAAAGGGCAGAAATGCACTTCCGGTCAACCGCCCAGTCGACCGGCCAACGATCATTTTTATTTGCCTCCGGTCGTCCGCCGGGTCGACCGGGCCAAAGCCAACGGTCGACCGCCCGGTCGACCAGCCCCCACCCAAGAGTGGGGTGCTTTCAGTCGGTCGATCGAGCGATCGACCGGCCGAATGGCTGGCCTTTGTGCACGTCCTGTGCACATCGGTCGACCGTGACGTTCGACTGACTCCTGGTCCGGTTGACCGCCCGATCGACCGCCAGAGCAGTTTGCCTGGGAAAAACAGGTATGAAAACTTGGTTAATTTAATACCAATTAAATCCCATAAAATCACATAAATTTCACAAAAATAAGTTCTTAAAAGATCTTTGAATACCAAACATGTGTGACTAAAAATCAACACATGTTACAAACTATTTGAACCATTTTGTGATATTGAAATTAGTCTTAAACACAAAATCCGTATTTTTCAAAACTTAGATTTTTGAAATGAAAAATTGTTTTCTCCAAAACTCATGTAAATACAAAAACATGATATTGAAACAAATTTGAAGAATATTGTATATGGATAGAATTCAATTTACATGAAAGATATATATCTATGTTTTTGACATGAAATCCAAAACCGGTTAAATCGAAAACCAAAACCAATAAACTTTAAACTTTTGTGTGTGTGTGAACTGAGCATATTAATACTATCTAATCTTTACAATGATCTAAACATACTAAACACAAATCGAGGTCTTCTTGTAGAACTACTTCTCCAAGTCGACTCGATCCAAACACGATCCAACGAACTAGACTCCAACCGAGTACTAGATGCGATCTTGACGCCCGAGCTCTTGAATCAACACGTGAAAGCTCCAAAACTTCTTTGTTGAAGCTAATCACCTACTAATATCTTGATCAATAACTGAAACTATTTAAACACAAGATTATTAGTAAACTATAACTACATGAGTTAATCATTATCAAAACTAGAGTGATGGGCCTCTGGACCAACAATCTCCCCCCTTTTGATGATGACAAAACTCATGGAATTATATATATATGGATTAAAGTTAAGCTTCATAGAAGCTCCCCCTTAACTCATGCATAGCAATAAACAATAGAGATATTCAATGAATGCATAAATCAAATAACACATATATGCATAAATAAAGAATACTTCTCCCTTTTTTGTATAAACAAAACATATATGCCTAATACTAATTGAAAAATAAACATGCATATATAAACGACATAAACATGCATATATAAAACTCCAAATTTCTCTCCCCCCTTTTGTCAAATCATCAACAAAGGGCATAAATAAGCTCAAAAAAAATTTCTTCCTCTTTTTGTCAAATCAAACAAGAAGGATGAATATGCGATATACATTTATGAAGAGGAGAGACGTAAAGTTAACTCCCCTACAGACATGCATTACATTAAAAAGAGATGACTAAACCCTAATCACATAACACATAATATACAATATATAAAAGGAGATGTGAAGCTTTCTCTACACACGTATAAGAAATAGAGAAGAGAGGTCAAGCTCCTCAATATGAAATACACTCAACATGAATCTATATATAGAGAAGATGTTAAGCTTCCCTTGTATATAAGCAAAACATATCAAAACAATATGGTACTAATTAAAAAGATATATCAATTTATGATAAAGGTATACATCGAAACATTATGATACCAATTTATGATACCAATTGAAAATAAACAAAGTATTTTGAGATACCAATTGAAAGTAAATAACATTTTAAAATACTAAAAGATTCCAATTGAAAATATCTTGATACCAATTTAAATTGTCTTGCAAATGATGATATCAATAGAAAATGAAACATTGTATGTTTTTGATACCAATTGAAATATATATATATTATATATATATATATATATATATATATATATATATATATATATATATATATATATATATGTATACATACATATATATATATGTATATATGAATACATATATATATGTATACATATATACATATATATATATGTATGTATACATATATATATATGTATATTGGAAATCTTGATACCAATTGAAAGCAAAAACCAAATTGTTTTAGGTAAATATAACTCATATCAATATAGATACCAATTTAAAATGAAACATGATACCAATATTGAAAATGTTAGCATATTTCAAAACAAAGTCTTTTTCATCATAAAGAATGGGAGTAAGATACCAATTGAAAACAAAATCGATTGAAAGATACCAATTGAAAGATAAAGCATGAATTTTCTCCCCCTTTATGAAATACCACTAAAAATAATGCATAAGCTTGTATAAGATACCGATTGAAAATAATTGACATTAAGGAGTAAATCAAGCTTAGCATAAACATAATTTGTGCTTTAAGATGTAAAGATATTGTAAGCACAATCAAATCATATTTCTATGTATGAAAATATAAATATCAATCGAAATTGATACTATTTGAAGTTTGAAGCATACATATATGGAAAACAAAATATGAGTATACAAACTTAAAAATATAAATTGTGATACCAATTGAAATATAATAAGAATCAAGTGTATAACTCATAATTATCTCCCTTTCATGCACATGTTAAAAAGATATTCAATTTGAGCATACAAGGCATGGTACCTAGCTAACCGCCCTTGGAAGGAAGGGGTTTTCAAAAATAGAATTTGAAAATAATTTAACATATTTGAAAACTCTTCCAAAATGAAGAAATACACAACTAATTTTATGATAATCTTGAAAACTAGTACGAAATCCTTCAAGTAAGGAATAAAGTAAGAATATGTCCATAAAAACATAAAAATCACACAATCATCAACACTCAATTAGCAATAAAGCTCATATAATCTCATAGAAACAAATCATGAGTAAACATCAAACATAGAGTGTAAAAAGTCATGTTAATCAATAAAATCATGGAATAAGACATTTAAGCTCAATGAAGTTCCTTTAAAAAATATGAAAATCATCAAAACTAAATACGCTTCAAGATATATGTATGTTTTGTCTAAACTAGAAGTATACATACATATCCCAAATACAAATGAGTCCATAATAGAATTTTACATAAAAAGCAAGTAACTCAAGAGTATACATGTATATCTTAAAGTTTTGGCAAGGTTGACATATACATGAAGCTAAATATAGTTTTATATGAAAACATGTACACAAATAAGGAATACAAGTTAAAAATACAAGAATCATCAAAACTAGGCTATACTAGTATATCTAATGGGTACAAATGAGCAATTGAGCACAAACATGTAAAAATCAAATGTGGCTCATTAGTTGTACAAGTATCTACATAAGTTTTAATGAAAACTACATCTTAAATAAGTAATCAAAACATGAAGCACAAAAATCATGAACAAATATCAATATGATCATTATGTAAATACACATATCTTAGAGTTATGATATACACAAAAGTTAAATTAAAGTGAGAACACAAAATATGGATCCATATGAACATGAATGTATCTCAATTACTATACATGTATGTCATAAGTCTAATTATCATGGCATTTAATATAACAATCATGAAAAATTAAAACATGCTAAAAAATCAATCAATGAAAGCATGAAAACTAAATGGGAGTTAGAGATAGTTACCAAAACTATTAGGACTAATCTTTAAATCACCAAACCATGGTGGTCTTCCCACCAAACTCCCCTTGAAAGTGATGAATCCAAAAGTGACACCATTTTAGCTCAGAACGCATCCACCATCAATGCACCATTACTCTCATGTCAAGTGAGAGCCCACACCTACATCAAATAAAATAGGAGTGGATTTTGGTACCCATACTCTATTGGATCCATGGGGGTTAGCACCTTTCCTAACCGAAACAAATTTATTTGTAAAATTTGAAGTATTTAGTCTATCATAACAAAATTTTGTAAGGTGGCCCTTCATCCACAATTTGTACACATGAGCATATATGGTATTATGTGTATGAACGTGAGAAGCATGTGTATGCCGTGATTTATGTGCATGCATAGGAGGAGTATGTTTCTTGTGAAACATGGATTCCAACCATGTGTGGTTCATGACACATTATCTCAAAGTGGAGCCCAAACAATCAACACTCTTCTTTAAAGCACATATATCATTTTCAATGTTATAAGAAGAAGTCGAGCATGCAATAGGAATACTAGATGGTGAAGCGTAGCAAATATGTGAATCTAATCATTTTTCAAAGATTTATTTTCATTAGAAATCAAATTCAATTCTTTTGAAATAGAAATAATTTTGTTTTCAAAGAATCATTTCCTTTTAAAACAAAAATAAGTTTTAAAGATAGAACTTCATTTTTCTTCAAAACTTCATCACAATTATTTTTACCTTTTAAGATTTTGTTTTCATTTAAGGCAAGATCAAGTTGAGATTTCAATGAGTCCCTTTCATTTGAAATCTCAGCCCTTTCTTGCAAAACTATGTTAAGTTTAGAAAACAAATCCTTATTTTTTTATTTTACTTTAAAGCTTTTCTTTTCAAGAGTTGGTATTTTTCTAATAGGTTTTCACAAGCAATAGATAGTTCTTCATTTAAAACATCAGCATCAACATAATCATCACTAGAAAAATTAGCATTATCATCTAGTTGAGTATCCGAGTTTACCTCAAGGGAGTTATTCCCTTGGACCATGTAGCAATGTTGCTTGGACTCATCTCCACTAGATTTCTCCTCCACATATTTTGTCATTTGATACGTGGGAGAGGTCAAAGTAATCCACACTGCAAAAGTGAAATCACAATGAGAAACTATATATAAATATTCTTTGTTAAGAGTTCATCTAAGTGCCTCTAGAGCTTGTGCATTGGCCTCTATATGCTTGTAATTATCAAGATAGGATTTCTTGGTAGTAGCAAGGTAAACATGCATTCCTAGGGTTTTTAGGTACATACTCATCTTAAGCTTCCATACATCGATGTTATAAACATCAAATATAAGAGAGATCATGAAATCAATGAGTGTATAAACTATATGTGTGCAAATGCAAATGTAGATTAGCTAACCAAGATCGCACTCCTAGGTGGTTAAACCTAATATCAGGCGCGTAGGCTCTAATACCAATTGAAAGTACACCTAGAGGGGGGTGAATCGGTGTATGGCTAATCTAATGACAAATGATGCAGTATTAAAAACTAATTGCAACACACTTAGTGTAAGTAAAGAGTAGCCGAATTCCCAGTGATGGGCTCTGAACTATCTCCTCTAAATTCCTCTAAATAAGAGTTGAGGTGCTATGTAAAACTCTCTGGTTCAACACAAGTGAGACGCACAAACAATACCAAGCATATAAGTATGATATGAACAATATAAAATAATGCAAGGCACAATATAAGAGAGAGAGAGAGTTAGAGATAGTGGATCAATCGCAAATAATAAGATATGTTTCGAGGTTCGAGTCACTGCTCTACGTCCCCGCCTTCACACAGAAGGATTTTCACTAAATTGTCCACACAGGACTTCCCACACAGAGAACCTCCATTGAGGATTTAGGTAAATACAACTAGGAGTACACAACTCCTCTCTCCAACAAACACAACCTCTACACAAGAGGTAAGGCACAACAACAATCACCTCTACACTTAGAGGGATGGGCACTTAGCCAAACAACAATCACCTCTACACAAGAGGGATATCCACAACTCAAAGCAAAGAGATTTACAACTCTTGGTGGTCTCAACAAACCACAAACCAATTTTTCTCACAAAATAAAGATCCTAAAAGATAGGATAGATAGATAGCTCAAGTGTGAGAAAATAAAGTGTTTGGAACAAAGAAAAACACTTGAAAAAATCTCCCAATAGATATTGAAATCAAGACCAAAAACCAATTCCCAAAAGACTCTCTTTTCTTTGAATTTTCAACACTTTATAAACAAATAAAAATTAATCTTTTAACCATAAAAACTCTTGCTGAAAAACCCTTGAAAGATGGGAAAAATTCTTTTCTCAAATTTTGGTGAAATCAGCTAAGGAGGAGGCTATTTATAACCCTCTAAAAAATCTGCCCGTTGGCAGCCAGGAAGGGCAGAAATGCCCTTCTGGTCGACCGCTCGGTCGACCGGGTCAAGGCCAACGGTCGACCGCCCGGTCGACCGGCCCCCACCCGAGAGTGGGTGCTTTCAGTCGGTCGACCGAGCGGTCGACCGGCCGAATGGCTGGCCTTTGTGCACGTCCCGTGGACATCGGCCGACCGTGATGGTCGATCGACTCCTGGTCCGGTCGACCGCCCGGTCGACTGCCAGAGCAGTCTGCCTGGGAAAAACAGGTATAAAAACTTGGTTAATTTAATACCAATTAAATCCCATAAAATCACATAAATTTTACAAAAATAAGTTCTTATAAGATCTTTGAATACCAAACATGTGTGACTAAAAATCAACACATATTACAAACTATTTGAATTATTTTTGTGATATTGAAATTTGCCTTAAACACAAAATCCGTATTTTTCAAAACTTAGATTTTTGAAATGAAAAATCGTTTTCTCCAAAACTCATATAAATACAAAAACATGATATTGAAACAAATTTTGAATCATATTGTATATGGATAGAATCCAATATATATAAAAGATATATATCTATGTTTTTGACATGAAATCCAAAACCGGTTAAACCAAAAACTAAAACCAGTAAACTTTAAATTTTTGTGTGTGTGTGAACTTGAGCATATCAATACTATCTAATCTTTACAATGATCTAAACGTACTAAAAACAAATCGAGGTCTTCTTGTTGAACTCCTTCTCCAAGTCAACTCGATCCAAACACGATCCAACGAGCTAGATTCCAACCGAGTACTAGATGCGATCTTGACGCTCGAGCTCTTGAATCAACACGCGAAAGCTCCAAAACTCCTTTGTTGAAGCTAATCACCTACTAATATCTTGATCAATCACTGAAACTATTTAAACACAAGATTATTAGTAAACTATAACTACATGATTTAATCATCATCAAAACTAGAGTGATGGGCCTCTGGGCCAACAGACTTGTGTCATATTTGTAAGTGTCAAGATTTTATTTTAGATAAAATGTATATGATAGATTAGTTGGTGGATTGCTCAAGTTCATATACACTCATACACAAGATTTATATGTGTTTTCATAAAAGAGTTTTTGTGTTAGAAAATACCGGTTTGGTTTTTAAGCTTCAAAATATACATATATTTTATCAAAATTTATTTTAGAGCTTATTGTCAAAAACATAGATATTTTATCATATATTTGTAGTGGATCATATCCATACATACCAAGCTTCAAAAGGGTTTAAAATATCTTGTTTTGTATTTGGAGAAGTTTCGAAAAAAATCATTTTGAAAAATACAGATTTTTGTTTATGCCAAAATTTCCTTATCACAAAAAAAGTTCAAAATATTTGTAATATGTTTTGATTTTTAATCGAACATGTTTGTAATTCAAAGTATATTAATGAACTTATTTTTGTAGAATTTATGAGAATTTATGGGATTTTATTGAAGGTAAAAAGATCATGTTTTAATCCCTAAAAATTGGAGACCTGGCCTTCTTCCGGCCGACCGGCCAGTCGACCAAGACAGAAGTCGGTCGACCGGTCGGGTCGATCGATGTGCACAAACGTGCACAACCAGTTTGGTTGGTGGGCCGGTTGACCGACCCGGTCGACCACCAGAGAGCTCTGCTCTCTGGATCTGGCCCCGATCGACCGGGCGATCTACCGGTAGAGAGCTTCTGCTCTCTGTATCCTAACCTTGGTCGACAGGTGGCACAACGATCGGAAACCGACCGTTGGCGGTCGACCTGCCGGTCGACCAACAGCTAGGAATCCTGCTGCGTTGGACCCTAACGGCTATATTTTTTAGGCTTATAAATTGGGACTATTTTGGGTTATTTTCTACAAGTTTTTTGAAGAGTTTTCAAGCTAGTTTTTCCTACCTCTCTAAGTGTTTATCTCCAATTGTTTTAGAGCCAAATACTTCCATATCAAAAGGAGAGTTTTCAAGAGTATTTTGTAAAAGAGATTTCTTGAATTTTTTACCACAAGTCTATTCTAGTTTTTCTCACACATACTTGAGCTTTCCATTGCTGTATTATTCCTATAGGGATCTTTGTTGTAAGAGAGTTTTAGGTGATCAAAGTGTTAAGATTACCAAAGTGTTCTATCTTATATTTGAGGAGGCAAACTTGCGGGTTCGTGTTGTTTCGAGTTCTTGTGGGAGCTCGGTATAGAGGTGCAGCCTCGGAAAGCTAGTGTACTTTCTTATGTAGTTCTTGCGGGAACAAGAGAGAGACTAATGAGTCCAAGAGTTCTTGTGTGAACTCCTTGTAGGTTTTGCAGCACTGAGTGATCCGGTGGGATCGATTCTAGTGGAAATCCTTCATAGTATTGAAGGCGGGGACGTAGAGCAAGGGTGCTCGAACCTTGAAACAAATCTCCCGTGTTTGTGATTGCTCTCTCTCTATCTCTCACTTGTGTTTATATCTTGCATACTAACATTGCTTATCTCTTTGTATGCTTGATATATCTTGTGCTTAATTATTATATGCTTGGGATTGTTTGCTCACACTTGTATTCAACCAAGTGAGCCATAGTGGCACCTCAACTCTTATCAAGAGGAACCTTGAGGAGATAGTCCAGAGCCCTTCACCGAAAATTCGGCTACATTCTTGTGTTATACTTGGTGTGTTTAACTTAATAGTTTTTAGTTTGCACAAATAGTTTTAATTCCGCATTAATTCACTATTAGATTAGCTAGTCACCTTTTCACCCCCCTCTAGGTGATTTCACAAACTTTCTTAATAGCGTGCATCAATAGAGTATGTCCATCTAGCTCATCATGCGTCCACCACCAAGGCACCAACCCTCTTACATCGTGTGACATCCCACACCTACATCAAACATAAGTGGTGGGAACTTTGGTACCCATTTTCTTTTTGTCCACAGGGGTTAGCATCATAAGGAACCCAAATATTTTTATTTGCAAAATTTGTATGTTTTATCTTATCAAAATAAAACTTTGCTAAATGGTGTTTGCGGCCGCAATGTGTACATTTGTACACTTTAGCATGCATATATGAATGAATGTGATCATGATGTGCAAAGTGTGCATATGTATGCCGTGGGTGATGCGCATGAATATGTGGAGCTTGTTTCATTTGAAACAAGATTTTCAATTTAGAATGGTTAAATGCGCAATGCTCAAGGTTGAGCTCAAACAATTAATTCTATTTTTCAAAACTTGAATCTCATTTTTATTGATAGTAGCATAAAGAGCATGGCAAGAAAGAAAATCAACAACCTTTTTCTTTTTAGAAATATTTTCTTTTTCATTTGAAACAATTTTTCTTTTCAAAGAGATGTTTTCTTTCAAGACAATTTCTTTTTCTTTTTCTACCATATTAATTTTATTTTTCAAAGAATTATTTCCTTCACAAAGATCATTAAATTTAGAAGACAAGGAAATATTCTCCTTTTCAAAAAATTTATTTTCTTTTGAAACACATGCAAATTTATTTTGAAACGAATCTTTTTCTTTAAAATGGAATCATATTTATTTTTCAATTTCTTATTATCCTTTTTGAGCAAATCATATTTTTCAAGAAGTTGTTGACAAAATATAGTAAGCTCATCATATGATAAGTCAACATCCTCATTAAGCTCGGATTCAGAATTATCTCAAGGGGTTATCCCCTTGGACCATGTAGCAAATGTTGGAAGCATCACTTCCATTATCCGAGTCACTCCCCCGCATAGTATTGCTTTTGTTCGCCAAGGGAACTATTTTCATACTACAAAATGTAATCACCTAGAGGGGGGTGAATAGGTGACTAGCTAATCTAATGGTCAATTGATGCGGAATTAAAAACTTATTAATGCAAACTCAAACTTCTTAAACTAAACACCAAGTATAATACAGGAGTGTAGCCAGATTCCCCGTGAAGGGCTCTGAAACTCCTCAAGATTCCTCTAAATAAGAGTTGAGGTGTCACGTTGGCTCTCTTGGTTGAATACAAGTGTTAGCAAACAATCCCCAAGCATATAACAATATGAGCATCAATATATATCAAGCATATAAAGATAGAGGCAATATGAGCATGCAAGATATAAAGACAAGTAAGAGATAGAGAGAGTAATCGCAAACACGGGATATTTGTTTCGAGGTTCGAGCACACTAGCTCTACGTCCTCGCCTTCAACACTATGAAGGATTTCCACTAAAATCGATCCCACCGGATCACTTGGTGCCGCAACACCTGCAAGCTTTTTGGACTCTCTAGTTCCTTTCTTGTTCCCGCAAGAACACACCGCAAGCCCACTAGCTCGCCGAGGCCGCATCTCTATAAAGAGTTCACACAAGAACTCGAAACACTGCGAACCTGCAAGTCCGCCTCCTCAAAGTACACAGTAGAACTTTGGTGATCACAACACTTTTATCACCTAAAAATTCTCTCACAACAAAGATCCCTATTGGTAGATATAGCAATAGATAGCTCAAGTATTTGTGAGAAAAACAAGGATTGAATATGTGGTGGAAAACAGAAGAAAATCACTTTTGAAAACTCTTGATAAACTCTCCTTTTGAATGAAAGTATTTGGCTCTTAAACAAGTGGAGAAAACCTCTTAAAAGAGTAGAAAAAACTGGTGCTAAAACCCACTTAAAATCTTATTCAAAATAATCCATAGAAGCCCCCTTTTATAGGCCTCTCAAAAACTAGCCGTTAGGGACCAGTCAGCAGCCCTGACTGCTGTCGGTTGACCGGCCCGGTCGACCGCCAACGGTCAGAAATCTGACCGTTAGGCCAGCGGTCGACCGGCCCGGTCGACCGAGGCCTGGAACAGAGAGCAGACACTCTCTGCCGGTCGACCGGCCTCCAGCTAGAACTGGCGTGCACGTTTTTGCACGTCGGTCGACTGACTCGGACGATCGACAGAAGCCAGACAGAAACTATTTAGGGATTAAAAGGTTGTCTTTTTAGCTTAAATAAAATCCCATAAAATCTCTAAAATTCTACAAAAATAGTTTCAGTATTATACTTTGATATACAACCATGTTTGAGTAAAATCAAGACATATTACAAATATTTTGAACTATTTTTGTAACTTAGAAATTTTGGTATAAAACAAAAACCGTATTTTTCCAAAACTTCTCCAAATACAAAAAGAAGATATTTTAAACACTTTTAAAGCATAGAGTGTATGGATATGATTCACTACACATACATGATGAAATATCTATGTTTTTGATAATAAACACTAAAATAGTTTTGGTTAAACATATGTATATATGAAGTTCAAAAACCAAACCGGTATTTTTCCAAAATGAAAACTCTTTTGTATTTTTTAAAATAAAAACTCTTTTATGAAAACACATCTAAATCTTGTGTGTGAGTGTATATGGTATACTTGAGCAATCCACCAACTATTCTATCCTTTACATTTTAACTAAAAATAAAATCTTAACTAAAACAAACCTAGACTCAAGTCTTGATCTTGAAGGTCTTCACTTGAAGTCTTCTTCTCCTCTTGACTTGGTCCAAACTTGATCCAAAGAGCTAGACTCCTCTTGAGTACTTGATGTGGTCTTGATGCATAGGCTCTTAAATCAAATCGTGCTAGCTCCAAAACTTGACTTTAAATCCTTTGTAAAAGCTACACACCAACTAAGATCTTGATCATAAATCTGAGACTAATTAAACACAAGATCATTAGTACTATAACTACATGAGTTGATCATCTTTAAAACTAGAGTGATTGGCCTTTGGGCCTACAATCTCCCCCTTTTTGATGATGACAAAACTCATGGAGTTATATATGCATGGATTAAAGTAAAGCTTCAAAGAAGCTCCCCTTAACTCATGCATCACAATAAACAATAATATATAACAATGAAGCACATGAATCTAAACAAACATGTATGCAAATATAAGGAGATAAACATGCCAATCAAGCATAAAACTCATCAAATTCTTTTCTCCTTTTGCAAAACAAAACAAATATGCATAAACAAAAATTCTTCTCCCCCTTTATGTATAAAGCAAGGAAAACATGCATATACACTAAAATACTTCTCCCCCTTTTTGTCATTCATCAACAAAGGGGTTAAAGTAAAAACAGAACAATGTTTCCCCCTTTTTGTCCGAAACAAAAATCAAGAAAGGGGTGAAATCAAATCAACCAATAAAGAGATATATGCGATATACATTCATGAAGAGGAAGACGCTAAGTTAACTTCCCTACATATATGCATTACATGAAGAAGGGATGACAAACCTTAATTCACATAACGCACAATATGCAATGCATAAGAGGAGATGTGAAGCTCCCCATACACACGTGTATCGCATAAAGAAGAGTTATCAAGCTCCTCAATATAAGATACACTCATCATGAATCTATATGTAGAAGAGATGTTAAGCTCCCCTTGCATATAGGAAATATATATCAAAACATTTTTAATAATCCAATTTTTGATAATCACTTAAATCAAATTTTGACATTTACTCAAGGTAATAAAACATATTTTGAGATACCTTTATAAATAACAAAATTTTTGAGATACCAATTGGAACTAAAACGTATCAAAACATTTTTAAGAATCCAATTGTAACTAAACAATACAAATTTGAACATAAATTTTGAATTCTAATTGTAATTGAAACATTTTACCAATTGAAATACAAGCAATTGAAAAACATTTTACCAATTGTAAAAAAAAATACCATTGAAGATAATGCATAAGCTTATATAAACAGTACCAATTGAGAAATCAATTGAAAATTAAGATTTGAATTAAGCTTAGCATAAACATACTTTGTACTTTAACAAGTAAATATCTTGACAATCAAGCACCATCAAATCATATATATGTATGAAAATGAAAATACCAATAGAAATTGATATTATTTGAAATGTGAAGCATACATATATAGAAAATATGAGTATATACAAAAAAATATCAATTGAGATACCAATTGAAAATATGATGTAAATCAAGTATATAACTCATAATAAACCACCCTTTTATGCACAAGATAAAAGATTTTTCAATAAAGCATACAAGGCATGCTCTCCCATCCGTCCGCCCATAAAGGGGTTGGTAGGGGTTTTCAAAAATAGAGTTTAAAAATTATTTTTATAGTGAAAACACTACCAAATAAAGAATAAATAACTAGTTAAAAGTAATTTTGAAAGACTAGTTAAAGATCCTTCAAAACATGAAATCAAAACATTCATCCATGAAGCATGCTAAAAACACAAGAATTGACACTCGAAATATATAAGACTCAAAATATCTCATGAAAACAATGTCATGAGTAAACAAATGAAATGTGAGTGTACCATAATCATGTGAGTAGCATTTTCATGAACTTAAGCAATACGGCTCAAAAACAAACATGAATCTCATTTTATCAAATACAAATCATGAAAATCATAAAGATTTTATTTTTCATTTAAAAATAAACTTCTAGGTATATGTATGATTTTATCCAAAACTAACAATATGCATACATATCCCAAACATGAAAAGAGTCTATGATATAATTTGCATGAAGGCAAGAGACTCAAGGGGCATACATGTATATTTATTAGTTTTGAACAAAAATAGCATATACATGAAGTAAAACATGTAAATAGGCAAAACAAGTGTAAATGAGGAAATTATTAAAACTAGGCTATACATGTGCATATAGTGAGTACAAATGAGCAATGAAGTGTAAAAATATATGAATCAATTGTTGCTCACTACATGTACAAGTATATACATAAGTTTTGACAAAAACTACATCTAAACAAGTATTTACCACATGAAGCATAATCATAAAAACAAACATGCTAAAAATCATCAAATGAAAGCATGTAAATAAACTAGGAGTTTTAGAGATAGTTACCAACACATGAACTATACTCCAAATCTCCAAAAACATGGTGGTTGTCCCACCAAACCTCCTTGATAGCGGTGCATCAAATGTGGGTCCATCAAGTCCATGTGCATCCACCATCAAGGTACCATCCCTCTCACATTTTGTGAGAGCCCGCACCCTACATCAAATATAGAAGGTGGGGATTTTGGTACCATTTTGTTTTGGGTCCTCGGGGGTTAGCATTGTAAGGAACCCAAACATTCTTATTAGCAAAATTTAAAGCATTTATCTTATCATAACAAAATTTTGCTAAATGGCCTTTGCGGCTACAATGTGTACACTTGTAAACTCTAGGATGCATATGTGTATGAGTGAGATCATGACGTGCAAAGTGTGCATATGCATGATGTGGGTGTTGTGCATGAACATGGGGAACTTGTTTCTTTTGAAATAAGGATTCCAATCTTTTATGGTTAAATGCACAATTTGTCAAAGTTGAGCTTAAACAATTAATTCTATTTTTCAAAAATTTAACTTCATTTTTATCAATGTTAGCATGTAAAGCAAGGTGAGAATGAGAATCATTTTTCTTATTCTTTTTAGAAACATTTTCTTTTTCTTTTTCAACAATTTTTCTTTTCAAGGAAGTATTTTCATGCAAAGCAACTTCTTTTTGTTTTTCCACCAAAACAATTTTATTTTTCAAAGTATTATTCCTTCACATAAATCATTCAATTTAGAAAGCAAGGAAATATTTTCATTTTTCTAATTTTCATTTTCATTTGAAAAACATTCAAATTTTTCTTGTAAAGAATCTTTTTCATTTAACATGGCATCAAATTTGTTTTTCATTTTCTTATTATCCTTTTTAAGTATTTCATACTTTTCAAGGAGTTGTTGATAAAAAGATGCTAGTTCATTATAAGGCATATCAACATCCTCTTCTACCTCGGATTCGGTGTTTACCTCAAGGGGATTATCCCCTTGGACCATGTAGCATACTGATTGGACGGGAAAAGGTGTTGTATTGTGGAGTATTGTTAGCACACAATGTATATTCAAATGAAAGAGAGTTAAGGTTTAGAAACAACCTCTCGTGCTTAGATTACTCCACAAATGTATGAAAGATGATTAATATACCCTTTCTTATCTCCGTTATAGCATAGAGCTATACCGAGTCGATTCTCAGGGAGAGCTAGCGATAGAAGCGTTACGATCCGTAGTGAAGAAAGTAAACGAAGTGTCTTCTTTGTTCTTAAAAGAACAAAACAATCATGGAAAAGAATATGAAAGAAGTGGTGGCTTCGTGCATGATGGAAAAGGAAAAGAAATCAAGAATGAAGATGAAGAAAACCATGACTAGCTAACTAACTTGCTAACTTACTAATCTCCTTGATAGTGATGCTTGCCTCATGTTGATTCATCGGCATAGATTTGTCTTGCGTGTTGACCTAATTACTTTATCACTTGGATGACGGGGGGTTTTACCCATCGGAGAAGAGAAGACCATCCAACTTGCAAGATGAACTTAAGCAATCACCCATGAGTTAGAAGTTAAGCAAGATTAGTGTTAGCTAGTACATGTAGAAAAGTTAGCTATAAGCCATTAAAAGAAAATAAAAGCAAGCATGAAGTAAAATTGCAAGGAAATAAAAGCATGAATTAAAGAAAGCAAGTAATACTAGAATTTGCTCAAGTAGAGTTGAAGAGAATGGATCAATCCTTGCTCCACAAGTGTCACCCTTGCTTACACAAGCTCTCTCTCTTGCAAAGATCTAGGGAAGAAGAGGAAGGAGAACTAAAACCTAAAGAAAAACCTAAGAAAATACATGCAACTAATCTCTAATCTCCTTCTCTTGCTGTTCATTTTTTGCTCGCAGGTCTAAGTGCAGTATTTATAGGCCTCAGAAGAACTCTCCAGAAGACGAACAGGTGGCCAGAATCTGGGGCTCAACGGCCCTAGATTTGCGGCAAATTGGCGGGAAAATCTCGGATTTTGCGGCAAAATCTGGGCCGTTGAGGCCAGATTTTCTGGTACAGGTTTGTTACGAAGTTGTTATCCACGTGGCCTTCTAGAGTCTTGAGTTGGCGCGTAGAATTCTCCAGATCCTGGATTCAAATTTGGGCTCTCTTTTGGGCTTTTGAATTAATCTCTTTAATTATTACTAATTAAAGAGATTTTGGGCTTTCTCTCATTTCAGTTGTGGACCTGTAAAAATATAGAGAAGATGAGTAAAAATCATATA
The DNA here is from genome assembly GCA_038442645.1 of Agave tequilana. NCBI lineage: Eukaryota > Viridiplantae > Streptophyta > Magnoliopsida > Asparagales > Asparagaceae > Agave > Agave tequilana. The sequence continues at coordinate 36,876 of JAVJIF010026477.1, forward strand.
TTATTTGCAATATGCATGGGGATGATATGGTAAAATATGCACATTTGTGTACTAATCACACCCCCACACTTATTCTTTTGCTCGTCCCGAGCAAAACAAAGAAAAGAAAAACTATACTACCAATTTTATTACACCACTTTCGCAGGTGACGCGATTGCACTGAGCGTGTGCAACAAGCCGTTAAACCTCTAGGTTACCCTAGATGAGGAGTGTTGTCTCCTGAGGGTTTTCAGCGGATTGCACCCACAAAAAATCCATAAAGAAAGAAGACAAATGTTAGTATTTTGAAAATACATTTTGAAAGGGAAACAAGTTTACGATCTATTTTTGCAAAAATATAAGTGATCTTAGGTCATAAGTCCACCTATAATTATTCTTTCTTAAACTTAGTCTCTATGCAAGATCTTGTAATTAAGGAAGAATTCAAAATTGGATTGAATATTTTATCCTTCATAAAACCTAGATAGTATGCACACCGTGACAGTGAAGATTTCTGGGATTTCAACTCCAACCATCAAGCCATTTATTTATATATATATATTTTTTTTCTGCTTTTTCTTCCCTAGTTTAGGCTTTCTAGTTTACCTTGTAACGAGCCTTTAATCGATGACTCCCAAGCCAGACGGTCTTAGGGCACCAGATGAGAAAACATCCCTCGGGTTTAAGGTCTCGAGTAAAAAAGGCCACAAAACTAAAGGGGATTATTTATTTCCTTTACCACCGTTAGGCGTGAATAATCATGCTTCTTGAGGCACATTTATCCAGCTTAATAGGTGATGTTTTATTTATAATTTTTTTTAATTTATTTTATGGCATTTTAGGTCTTTGTTTCCATCCCAAAAATGTGTAAGTGTGAAGTGCATACTTTCTAAGGCAAAAAATTCAAGATAAAAATATCTCCCCAATTTTACTTACTTAGCCTATAATTTTAAACATGATCCATTATTTCAACTAGGTTTAAGATGTCATAATTAAGGCTTTCTTAATTTCTAAGATACATCTTAATTTTCTTAAAAATAGATCAAAACTTTGTCTCTTTTCAAAAAGCTTTTAAAGAAAGAGAAAATTCCTATACAAAAGGAAGATCATAAAAGAAGTGTAAAAGAAAGAAAATCTAAAAACTCTATGTTAGTAAACCCTCCCCCACACTTATTTCATGCATTGTCCTCAATGCATCATGATATATGTATGCATGAAACAAAATAGAGAGGGAAGGAAAAAATTACCTTAAGGTGGTGGTTCCGGTGGTGGTCTGATTGGTCCACGAAACATGGCCCAATCAACTTTACTTTGGGTTTTGAGGAACCCACCAGAAATATAATGAATATGACCCATTAAAAAGATGAATCCATGAAAGATTTTTATTAAGTACATGACCCCATCTAATTTCCATTTTCCATAATAAATTTCAGAGTCAAATTTGTCAAGATCCTTGTCCCAGAATGGTGTATGGAATGATAGAATGGTTGACTTGGACTCAGGAAGGACAGGAGCTAATACCGACTCAGGGAAGTGAATGAAGTCAAGTAAAGGTTCAGGAGTCGAAATTGGTTCAGGAATTGGGTCCAAGTCAAGAAAATGAAACTCAAGTCCACATGTATTGTCCAACAAGGGAATGTGACTTTCTAAAGGTGATATCTCTTTACTTTCAATATTAAGAAATTGTAGCTCATCACCATACAATTCTTCAAAACTAAGGTCAACATCGTCCGTCAGAATTATATAATCAGTTTCAGAAATAAAGAGATTGAGAAAATCAAGGTCACATTTCTCATTGAGTTCAATAAAAAATGGAGAACTTGCCAATTTGTCAATAGTATCTTCAGAAGTGTAGAATTGGTCAAGTTCAATATGATCCTCAAAGATGGGTGATTCAACTTCATTATGAATTGGGACAGGATCCAATGTCGACTCCGGGAAAAGATTGAAGTCAGGTAAAGATACTGGAGTCATTATTGAATCAGGAAAAAGGATTGAATCACGAAGTTGGGGTTCAAGATCATATTCCTCATGTAGTTCAATTCCACAAAAATGTGAACTTACCAATTTATCAATGGGACTTTCAAAAGTATGGAATTGGTCAAGTTCAATATGATCATCATAAGAGATTGGTGATTCAATTTTACAATGGATAGGCACTGGATCCAATATTGACTCGGAAAATGAAGTGAAATCATGTGAAGACACTGGAGTCATAATTGAATCAGGAAGGAAAATTGAATCATCAAGTAGAAGTTCAGGATCATATTCACACTCAAGTTCAATTTAAGGAAAAGGAAAACTTGCCAAAATGTCAATGGGATGGACAAGTTCAGATGAGTGTGCTGAAATTGAATCTGGATTTCCAAAATGACAAGAGTCTTGGGTCATATCAATAGAGTGTGGCATAATTGAATTGGTCAAAGGTTGATAAGATAGAGTTTCCTCATTCCTATAGATGTTAACCAATTGACTCAATTGTTCATCCACCTTATTGAAAGACTCGGGACGTGTTGTTTGATATTGTAACAAAGACTCTTGCAAGATGTCTATACTCTTTTTTAAACGTGATATTTCTACAATTGGCTGCTCTAGAATAGGAGTATAGGAATCTTGACTTTGGAAAGTTTGTGAATAATGTGAGTCACAAATGTGTGGTGATGGAAGAGTGGACTCACACAAGAGATCTTTACTCGTTTCCATGACAAATGGTTGTTCATTAGGAAAAGGTGGAACTGAGTAAGACTCTTGCAAATACTGTGGAATTGGAGAGGCCAATGTTTGCAGTTTTTGCTCGGCCCTTTGTAAATTGGCTTCTAAACTCCTTAGTAACTCAGATTTTTCTTCAATTGGTGGTTCAGAAAAAGGAGTATGAGAAGCAAAATCGGGAAATGGATGTTGTGGATATTGTGGACTTGGTGGATATGGTGGACAAGGAGTTTGAGAATTTGACTCGGGGTACGTGAATCCCCAATTACTCGGTGAAGAGTTGAAATTATTTTGGAAATTATAGTTATTAGATGGGGGGTATGGGTCATATTGATTCGGATAAGGCCAACCCGGCGTATGTGGTTGGTGCATATTGTAAAACACCGGGTTGGAATTATCCGAATATGGAGTCGGTGTGAAATATGGATTATTATTAGGATGGAAAGAATTGTTGAATGCCATATCACACAAAAAATCACAATCAAAAAGAAACAAACAAATAAACCAAAAAAAAATTCTAACCTAAGTTAGGGTAGACTTATGACCTAGACGACTCCTAACTGTTTAGACCGTCCATGGGAGGTTTAGTGTAGATTTTGACCACAAGCTAATCAGCCAGGAAAGGTCAAGGTTGTTGGGAGGTTTTCCGTCAGAGACGTTCCTTAATTAAGTAACCACCAACCTTCGGGCTTTCGGCCCTCAATCCCTTTCCTAGACACTGATTTTGCAAGAGTCAATTTCCAACACTTTTTCCCCTTAGGATAATCTCCTAATTGAGTCCGAGATGTCCCTAGGGCCAACGTCTACTTTTTTATTAAATTAGGCTTGGGTTAGTGAGTGCTTGGGAAAATGATTTGCGGGCTAAGGAAAGGGTAATGAACTCCCCACCTTATCTTATTTATCGGTTATGCCCTTAAAATTGAATTGTGCAAGTGTACAAGATAGATAACAAGGATTCACTCAAAGCATGAAAATCAAGCAAGAGATGATTCCTAGTCTACATGCAATGCTTACGTACCTTGCATCCAGCACTCTTCAACAGTAAAAGTAAATGAATTGAAAAGACACGTGCCTAGAAATGCAAATGTCTAATCAACTTTTAACGATTACAACCAATTTTTTACTGTTGACTTTATTAAGCAGGTATAGGGTGAATAATACAGGAAATTAAGTATTGCAGCAGAAGTATTTTGCAGAATCAGAGACCCTGCAGAAAAATGATCAGTAGTGCATTCCTTATTGCCGCAAATTTGCGGCAAAAGCCAGGATTTTGCGGCAATTTGGAGGGATCCTGGTCTCTGCTTTCGAGAGCAGAGGCCCAGGTCCACTTATATGTCACTGCAATGCAAAGTTCCTATTTTCTTCAACCTATAACCTGCAACAGAGAAGAAGATTCGTTTAGTTCTTCACTTTAAACCTAAAACGTTGCTCTCCCCGCAATGGCGCCATTTTGATTAGACGGGAAAGGTGTATGTAAATGTGGAGGAAAAAAGTATTGTTAGCACACAATGTATATTCAAATGAAGAGAGTTAAGGTTTAGAAACAACCTCTCGTGCTTAGATTACTCCACAAATGTATGAAAGATGATTAATATACCCTTTCTTATCTCCGTTATAGCATAGAGCTATACCGAGTCGATTCTCAGGGAGAGCTAGCGATAGAAGCGTTACGGTCCGTAGTGAAGAAAGTAAACGAAGTGTCTTCTTTATTCTTAAAAGAATAAAACAATCATGGAAAAGAATATGAAAGAAGTGGTGCCTTCGTGCATGATGGAAAAGGAAAAGAAATCAAGAATGAAGATGAAGAAAACCATGACTAGCTAACTAACTTGCTAACTTACTAATCTCCTTGATAGTGATGCTTGCCTCATGTTGATTCATCGGCATAGATTTGTCTTGCGTGTTGACCTAATTACTTTCTCACTTGGATGACGGGGGGTTTTTACCCATCGGAGAAGAGAAGATCATCCAACTTGCAAGATGAACTTAAGTAATCACCCATGAGTTAGAAGTTAAGCAAGATTAGTGTTAGCTAGTACATGTAGAAAAGTTAGCTATAAGCCATTAAAAGAAAATAAAAGCAAGCATGAAGTAAAATTGCAAGGAAATAAAAGCATGAATTAAAGAAAGCAAGTAATACTAGAATTTGCTCAAGTAGAGTTGAAGAGAATGGATCAATCCTTGCTCCACAAGTGTCACCCTTGCTTACACAAGCTCTCTCTCTCTCTTACAATCTCTCTCTTGCAAAGATCTAGGGAAGAAGAGGAAGGAGAACTAAAACCTAAAGAAAAACCTAAGAAAATACATGCAACTAATCTCTAATCTCCTTCTCTTGCTGTTCATTTTTTGCTCGTAGGTCCAGGTGCAGTATTTATAGGCCTCAGAAGAACTCTCCAGAAGACGAACAAGTGGCCAGAATCTGGGGCTCAACGGCCCTAGATTTGCGGCAAATTGGCGGGAAAATCCCGGATTTTGCGGCAAAATCTGGGCCGTTGAGGCCAGATTTTCTGGTACAGGTTTGTTACGAAGTTGTTATCCACGTGGCCTTCTAGAGTCTTGAGTTGGCGCGTAGAATTCTCCAGATCCTGGATTCAAATTTGGGCTCTCTTTTGGGCTTTTGAATTAATCTCTTTAATTATTGCTAATTAAAGAGATTTTTGGGCTTTCTCTCATTTCAGTTATGGACCTGTAAAAATATAGAGAAGATGAGTAAAAATCAATATTTTATTTGCAATATGCATGGGGATGATATGGTAAAATATGCACATTTGTGTACTAATCACATACATTGGAAGCTTCACTTCCAACATTCGAGTCGCTCCCCGCATAATATTGTTCTTGTTCGCCAAGGGAGATGATGGTGTTCCAACTACAAAAGCCGAGTCAAGATTAGCAACCCTACATAAATAATCATTATTTAGGGTACTCTTCAAAACATGAATGGCTTTTGAGTTAGCCTCAATATACTTGCTATTATTAACATATGAATCATTAGTAGTAGCAAGATAAACATGAATGCCTAGGCCTTTGTGGTACATAGACATCTTAACCTTCCAAGTTTGGATGTTAAGAATGTCAAAAGTGGGAGGTGACATGAAATCCATGTGTGTGTACAAATATTGTGATTAGCTACAAATGAGGATCTTTAACTCTGGGTTGTAAGACCCAAATCAAGAGCACATGGCTCTGATACCAATTGTAATCACCTAGAGGGGGGTGAATGGGTGACTAGCTAATCTAATGGTCAATTGATGCGGAATTAAAAACTTATTAATGCAAACTCAAACTTCTTAAACTAAATACCAAGTATAACACAAGAGTGTAGCCGGATTCCCCGTGAAGTGCTCTGGACTAACTCCTCAAGATTCCTCTAAATAAGAGTTGAGGTGCCGCGTTGGCTCTCTTGGTTGAATACAAGTGTTAGCAAACAATCCCCAAGCATATAACAATATGAGCATCAATATATATCAAGCATATAAAGATAGAGGCAATATGCGCATGCAAGATAAAAAGACAAGTAAGAGATAGAGAGAGCAATCGCAAACACGGGATATTTATTTCGAGGTTCGAGCACACTTGCTCTACGTCCCCGCCTTCAACACTATGAAGGATTTCCACTAAATTGATCCCACCGGATCACTTGGTGCCACAACACCTACAAGCTCTTTGGACTCTCTAGTCCCTTTCTTATTCCCGCAAGAACACACCGCAAGCCCACTAGCTCGCCGAGGCCGCACCTCTACAAAGAGTTCACGCAAGAACTCGAAACACCACGAACCCGTAAGTCTGCCTCCTCAAAGTACAAAGTAGAACTTTGGTGATCACAACACTTTGATCACCTAAAAATCCTCTCACAACAAAGATCCCTATAGGTAGATATAGCAATGGATAGCTCAAGTATTTGTGAGAAAAACAAGGATTGAATATGTGGTGGAAAACACAAGAAAATCACTTTTGAAAACTCTTGATAAACTCTTCTTTTGAATGGAAGTATTTGGCTCTTAAACAAGTGGAGAAAACCTCTTAAAAGAGTAGGAAAAATTGGTGCTAAAACCCACTTAAAATCTTATTCAAAACAATCCATAGAAGCCCCCTTTATAGGCCTCTCAAAAACAAGCCGTTGGGGTCCAGTCAGCAGCCCTGACTGCTGTCGGTCGACCGGCAGTCAGCAGCCCTGACTGCTGTCGGCCGACCGGCCCGGTCGACCGCCAACGGTCAGAAATCTGACCGTTAGGCCAGCGGTCGACCGGCCCGTCGACCGAGGCCTGGAACAGAAAGCAGACACTCTCTGTTGGTCAACCGACCCAGTCGACCGGGGCTTTCCAGAGAGCAGAAGCTCTCTGGCGGTCGACCGGGTTGGTCGACCGGCCCTCCAGCTAGAACTGGCGTGCACATTTGTGCACGTCGGTCGACCGACTCCTAGCTCCATCGACCGGTCCGGTCGACCGGCAGAAGCCAGACAGAAACTTTTTAGGGATTAAAAGGTTGTCTTTTTAGCTTAAATAAAATCCCATAAAATCTCTAAAATTCTACAAAAATAGTTTCAGTATTATACTTTGATATACAACTATGTTTAAGTAAAATCAAGACATGTTACAAACATTTTGAACTATTTTTGTAACTTAGAAATTTTGGTATAAAACAAAAACCGTATTTTTCCAAAACTTCTCCAAATACAAAAACAAGATATTTTAAACACTTTTAAAGTATAAAGTGTATGGATATGATCCACTACACATACATGATGAAATATCTATGTTTTTGACAATAAGCACTAAAATAGTTTTTGTTAACATATGTATATATGAAGTTCAAAAACCAAACCGGTATTTTTCCAAAATGAAAACTCTTTTGTATTTTTCAAAATAAAAACTCTTTATGAAAACACATCTAAATCTTGTGTGTGAGTGTATATGGTATACTTGAGCAATCCACCAACTATTCTATCAATTATATTTTAACTAAAAATAAAATCTTAACTAAAACAAACCTAGACTCAAGTCTTAATCTTGAAGGTCTTCATTTGAAGTCTTCTTCTCCTCTTGACTTGGTCCAAACTTGATCCAAAGAGCTAGACTCCTCTTGAGTACTTGATGTGGTCTTGATGCATAGGCTCTTGAATCAAATCGTGCTAGCTCCAAAACTTGACTTTAAATCCTTTGTTGAAGCTAAACACCAATTAAGATCTTGATCATAAATCTGAGACTAATTAAACACAAGATCATTAGTACTATAACTACATGAGCTGATCATCATCAAAACTAGAGTGATGGGCCTTTGGGCCAACACAAAAGCCGAATCAAAATTAGCAACCCTAGATAAATATTCATCATTTAGGGTACTCTTTAATGCATGGATGACTTTTGCATTTGCCTCATGGTGTTTGCCATTTAAACAAGAAGAATATTTAATTGTGGCAAGATAAAAATGAATCCCTAGGGCTTTGAGGTACATGGACATCTTAACTTTTCAAGTTTGGATATTAAAAATGTCAAAATGGGAGGTGTCATGAAATCCATGTGCGTGTACAAATATTGTAATTAGCTAAAAATGAGGATCTTTAACTCTAGGTTGTTAGACCCAAATCAAGAGCACCAAGCTCTGATACCAATTGAAGTTCACCTAGAGGGGGGTGAATAGGTGATAAGCTAATCTAATGATGAATTAATGCGAAATTAAAACTATTTATACAAACAAAAAACTATTAAGCTAAACACACCAAGTATAACACAAGAGTGTAGTCGAATTCCCGGTGAAGGGCTCTGAACTAGCTCCTCAAGATTCCTCTAGATAAGAGTTGAGGTGTCGCTATTAATCTCTTGGTTGAATACAAGTGTGAACAAACAATCCCAAGCATATATCAATTTAAGCACAAGATATATCAAGCATATAAAGATATAAGCAAAGTAAGCATGCAAGATATAAACACAAGTGAGAGAGAGAAATCGCAAACACGGGATATTTGTTTCGAGGTTCGCGCACCCTTACTCTACGTCTCCGCCTTCAATATTATGAAGGATTTTCACTATAAACGATCCCATTGGATCACTCGGTGCCGCAACACCTACAACGAGTTCACACTAGAACTTCTTGGACTCACTAGTCCTTCTCTTGTTCCCGTAAGAACAACACACGCAAGCACACTAGCTTGCCGCACCTCTACACCGAGCTCCCACAAGAACTCGAAACAACACGAACCTGCAAGTTCGCCTCCTCAAATACAAGGCAGAACACTTTGGTGATCTCAACACTCGATCACCTAAAACTCTCTCAAAACAAAGATCCCTAGAGGATTGATATAGCAATGGATAGCTTAAGTATGTGTGAGAAAACAAGATAGAATGGTGGAGGAAAACTCGAGAAATCTATTTTTCAAAAATACTCTTAAAAAACTCTCCTTTTGATATGGAAGTTTTAGCTCTAAAACAAGTGGAGATAAACACCTAGAAAGGTAAGAAAAACTAGCTTGAAAACCCACTTAAAATATTGTAGAAAACAGTCCAAGGGAACCCCAATTTATAGGCCTCCAAAATCTAGCCGTAGGGGTCCAAATCTGCAGCTAACGCTGCTGTCGGTTGACCGCCCGGTCTACCGTCAATGGTCGAATTTTTGATCGTTGGGAAAAGCAGTCGACCGGACGGTCGACCAAAAATTGGGCATTGACCTAACGGTCGACCGCCCGGTCGACCGGGGCCATTTACAGAGAGCAAAGCACTTTGGCGGTCGACCGTGCGATCGATCGGCCCATGGCTGTGCACGTTTGTGCACATGGACGACTGCCCGGTCGACCGAATTCTGGCTCGGTCAACCGGCCGGTTGACCGCCAGAAGACCTGGTCAGCCATATATAGGGATTAAAACTTGGTCTTTTTATCTTTAATAAAATCTCATAAATTCTATAAAAATAAGTTCTTTGAAATACTTTAAAGTACAAATATATGTGATCAAAAATCAACACATATTACAAACCTTTTGAACCTTTTTTATAATATAGAAATTTTGGTTTTAAACAAAAATCGTATTTTTCAAAAATAATCTCCAAATTGAAAAATGATTTTTTCAAAACTTCTCCAAATTCAAAAACAAGATATCTTAAACACTTGTGAAGCTTAGTGCATATGGATATGATCCACTTTACATATGAGATGAAATATCTATGTTTTTGACAATAAGCTCTAAAATAGTTTTGATAAAACACATGTATATTTTGAAGCTTAAAAATCAAAACGGTATTTTCTAAAACACATATAAATTTTGTGTGTGTGTATATGAGTACTTGAGCAATCCACCAACTAATTTATCCTTTACATTTTATCTAAAAACAAATCTTGACACTTAAAAAACTCGCACAAGTTTTCTTGAAAATCTTCTTCTTCTTCTTGACTTGGTCCAAACTTTGATCCAATGAGCTAGACTCCTCTTGAGTACTTGATGCGACCTCGATGCGCGAGTTCTTGAATCAACATGTGCTAGCTCCAAAGCTTGACTTTAATCTTTTGCTGAAGCTAAACACCTACTAAGATCTTGATCAAATATCTGAGACTAATTAAACACAAGATCATTAGTACTATAACTACATGAGTTAATCATCATTAAAACTAGAGTGATGGGCCTTTGGGCCAATAGTAGGCAATTGCCGAGCCTCGTTAAATTTTGTGTTTGGCTTTTCTCTCTTGTTTATTTTGTTTTTATCTTTGGGTACTTTTCCGGAGCATCTCTCTTTGGTGTTTGGGGTTCCTCATTGGTTGTTGTCAGGCGCAAGGGCAACATAATCTTTAATCATTTGTAGTAAAGCCAAAAGTAGGCTACAAGGCTTATTGAGTCGAATTTTTGACCAAAGAGTATGATTTTTACCCGGCGGCAAAGGGTTCGAGACTCCAGATACAAGGTGTTGAACCATTGTGCAAGTATTTCTTCATATGGCAAAGAAGTTTTATTTTTAACAGCGAGCAAGATGGTTTGGTGATTACAGATTACAACTACAAAATCTCTTTTAGCATATGATTTGTGGTGTATTTTTTACTAGATATTTTGTATCTTGTAGTTTTTGGGCATGGTTCTTGTGTTACTCTTTAGGGTATTGATGCAGATAAGGAAGCAAACAACACCGACTAGATCTCGTTCTAACGCCAACGAACGCTAAATGATACCTTCATGTATGCATAGCACTCGAATCCACGAGCAACGAAAAGAGAAAAGACTAAATTTAATTGATTATCAAAAGTTGAATACTAAAACAAAGATACAATGACCTTAACTGGCAAATAAAAGGAATACTACTCTAACTAAAAAAACCTAATTAAATAAAAAATAAAATCAATTAAAATTCAACTCAAACTGGAAAACTAAATTTTCACAGACTCAGATACCCTGATACGTAGTAGGCCTGTCGACAAAAAAATGGGCATGTCGACAGACTATATAGTCTCAACTCTCGGGAAGGCTCTGTCGAAAGCAGTCTGTCGATAGCAAAAAGGGTCGGCCGACAACTAAAGTTCAGGTTGTCGACAGGGTTTACGGCCTGTCGACAACTGAAGTTGTTTTCTATTTTACCTTCCACATCAGTCCCTCCCTCTTCAAAAGAACTCATCCTCGAGTTTCAATCTGAATATAGCTTCTCGGTATGGACTCTTTCAGTTGGGATTCTTTCTATCCTCAAATACATCATCATCATATCTTCTTTTCAAAGAGTTCCTCTCATCTTTTCTTGTCAGCTGCTGCTTTATACTTCTTATTAGATTTCTCCAAAAAATATACTCTCTTTTGTATACGAGAAAGTCCTATCACAAAATTCATGCTTAGATTTTCCCAAGTATCTTTAGGAACACATAACCGGTTTTCTTTAAAAGAATACCGTCCGTAATATGGAAGTCTTTCGCAGGTTTCCTTGTTGAATACTTCTCCCAAATCTTCTTAGAGTCTTCATTCTCTAGAACTTCACTCTCTTTGGGATTTATCCGTTAGTGTGGAATATTAGGTAACTTGTTCTAGAAATAAGATCAATATGATGTTAGATATTCTTCACGGGTGATAATCCTTCTAGAAGTTCATCGTGAATAACTCCTTTGAACTTTTTCAATAATGGTTCCAATTTCTCTAAAAGTTCAGCAGGAGGAGCAACTTCTTCCTTAACCAATAAAGCAACTCCCTGCTTTGTTTCCTTTGATTCCACGAAAAACTCGTCTCAATTGCACATGGATATGAATTTGGACTCTTTTTATTTTGTAGACATTGGAGTAGGTGGAATTGACTTCATGGCAACTCTTTTTCCCTTCCTATTGAACATATAGATGTTCTATTTACCTATGTGAGTAGCACCAACATCGTGTTTTCATGGTCTCCTCAAAAAAATATAGCATGCATCTATATCAACCACATCTCAAGTAATAGTATCTTGATAATATTTTACAATTGAAATAGGAACATGACATAAACCTATTACCTTGATGGATGGGTCCTTGTTGATCCAACCAATGGTGTAAGAATGAGCTTGTGGTTTCACGTCTAGCTTTAAGTGATCTACAAGTGCTCTAAACACTCTATTCTCGTAGCTTCTGTTGTCAGTGATAAGGTTGCTTACCTTATTCTTGATCGAACACCTTGAATAAAAGATTTGATGTCGCTTCATAGTTTCATGAGTGTTTTTTATTGCACTGCAATATATGAACAAAACAAGTTGTAGATTCATTGATGAATGTAAGGGTGTATAGTAGTTGTAGTTGAGAAAAATTAGTTGTTGGGTGATATAGTCGTGGTTACTGTGGTGGATGGTATGGTGGAGGTGATGGAGGAAGATTAGTTAATGGGTGATATGGTGGTGGTTGATGTGGTGGATGTGAGGGTGGAGGTGGTGAAGGAAGTTTAATAGATGGATGATTCTGTCCACTTCGGTATGTACCATCGACCAGACTGTCATCATCAATTTTTAGGGACAATCTCTTGAGTTCTTGGACTACGCCGTCGAATGTTGAGTTAATAGCGCGGATCGTCCCTTCAATAGTGCCAATCCTTATACAAAGGCCGTGCAATCCATTACTGTCTCCTGCCATCGTCGAAAAGTAGCCAAAGCTCTGATATCACTTGACGCAGACAAAGCAAATAAAACCGGCTAGATCTCGTTTTAGTTTCAATGAATCTTAAAGGATAACTTCAGGTAGGAAACACACTCGAATCTACGAGCAAAAGACAAACAACTCGAATCCACGAGCATTTGAAAGAGAAAAGACTCGATTTAATTGATTATCAAAAGTTGAATCCTAAAATAAAGATACAATGGCCTTATATAGGCAAATAAAAAAGAATACTACTCTAACTAGGAAATCTAATTAAATAAAAAATAAAATCAATTCGAATTCAACTCAGACTGAAAAATTAAATCCTACACAGACTCGGATAGCCTGGTATGCTACAGGCCTATCAACCAAAAAAAAAAAATAATGTCGACAGACTGTATAGTCTCAACTCTCGGGAGGGCTCTGTCAAAGCCAGTCTGCCGAAAGCAAAATGGGTTTGTCGACTGCTGAATTTTAGGCAGCTTGCCAACAGCTGAAGTAGTTTTCTTCTTTGCCTTCCTCCATCAATTACAGATTAAGTATCACATTTATTTGAAATCCTTGAAAATATTTTGTTATATTCTTATTAATGAAAGACAAGGGTGATACGACCTGACCATTTATCTAAAAAAAAAATGTTTATATTTTCTTAAGCAAATTCTTTCCGATGTTTCCACTAGCTCATACACCAAACCCGCCTACTCATTATTTTCAACTGTTTGATCAGCCATGTTCCCCATCACGAAGCTAATCATAATTAAATATCAAATCAATCTAATCACATGCTTATGTCAGTAATCTTTGACATTTCACAATTTTTTGGAACTTGACAGACTACTAAATTAATTAGATTCTATCTTTAGCTGTCACCGGGAAAAAAGAAATTATTCAAGAAGGCTTCATTCAAACTTTTACCTTAAAAAATAAATTTGTGTCGATGTCAAATTCATATTATAAAATTAATAAAAGTAAGCAGTATGACAAAACTCAATGCGATATTTTTCGATATATATCGAAATCAGCCAATATATTTTGACGTTTAAAAAAAAAGTAAGTAGCACTTGCTTTTTTCCTGATTTGAATTTTTTTTCTAAACATTTTTCTCAACTGCACAAATTTGTGGAAGTTTTTATTTTTTTAATTATTGTGAGACGAGGACGGACGCCACCGGTTTCCACAGAGAGGCAGCGGGTGTGTTTCTGGGTGCCCGACACGCCCAGAAGAGAACTATATTCAAAGGCTTGATTATTTTTGCACGTGCGTAATTGGTCCATTCAAGGGTTTGGAAAAAGATGGGATTAACTTTTTAATTACAAGTTGTGGGATGTATCAGGTCAGCAAAGAGAGCAATCTTAGAGATCATGTCACTGTATATTGTTTGATTATGACTAATAATTGGATTAACTAAAAATAGATTGTTGTTAATACAGTAGGGGTGAGCATCGGTCGGTTCGGTTCGGTTTTTGCTAATTTTTATAAAATCGAACCGAACCGATTAGACTTAGTAACCGAACCGAACCGAACCAACTAAGTTCGGTTCGGTTTTTTGGTTTTTTCGGTTAGGCCAATATTTTCCCATCATTTCTTACATTTTTTTATCATCATTATTTTATCATCCATTAATATTCTAATTTCAAATATTTAATACCCAAATTAAAAATAAGAAAAAGACCCTAACCTTAATGTGAATTAAAATTTCATATTCTAAAACTTTTACGCTATATTTGGGCTCTTATATCAAAACTCACATAATTATTACTAACTTTTAATGGCAAGAATGAAAAAAAAAGAACTATATTAATATAAATATTATTCTTAATTGTGATGGTGTACTTAACATAACTTTCACATATTCAACATAAAATGATGGTATTGTTAGAAGTAATGAGATAAGTTTTCACCAGTTTTTGTTATGAACTATATGATTCACTAAATTGAATTTGGGTGGGGTGATATATAGGGTAAGAGATTCGGTTTGGTTCGGTCGAGTTCGGTTTTTGAAACACAAAACCGAAATCGAACCGAACTAGAGCGGTTCAGTTCGGTTCGGGTTCGGGTTTCGGTTTTTGGTCGGTTATTTCGGTTATAACCGAACTCTGCTCACCCCTAAGTGTACTGCATCTAGTGAATGCTTAGACTAGGAAAGTGAGTGTTATTAGAGATCTAGACGAACATTAATTGGGCATAACAAAAGTTTTAGGATTTTTAGTTTGAAATCAAATAATATTGATGTTGACTAAAAATAAAGTATGATTTGGTGTAGTTTTAAGTTTTGTTACTGTATTTGATTTTAGCAGATACATGTAAGAGTTTTCTTTATCGTGATAAAAATGTGAATCTTGTCAAACTTAACTTTTTTATGAACTACACAATAAAAATTGATTTTAGTTTGAAAAGAAACTCAAGTAGATTAGAAGTCTATTTATGTTACAACCAAAAACTAAAGTCAATTCTTAGACTTGGAATATGGAGATAAATTAGAAATGAAAACTATAAATCATAATAAACTAATTGTTCTCTCACGTACCTCAACACTATATTCTATAATAAAATCATTAGAATTCAGAAAGGCCTTTGAATTGAAAGTAGCTAGTTCTGGAGTTGAATTGGTGAACAAGTCCAATGTCTTCGCAACTCAAGTGGGAGGTTAGCCTTGAAATTAAGATGCTTGTCTGTTTAAATAAGTAAACTAAAAGAAATGAATTTTGTGTAAATATTCAATTATTACATATTGTAAGGTAAGACCTAGACGCAGAGGGATGAAGCAGTAGGTACATGGCCTCGAGCGTGAAGCCTTTTGCGGAGAGTTTTCAACGTTGAAAAGAATAAAATGTTTTAATCTGTGGAGAAAGGTAACGGGCGAAAACCCGAACCCGCTTCACAAGTAGTGAAAAGAAGATATTCTCGTAAGCCCAAAACTCATGACGAAGTAGAAGATGAATACTGAAAAAAGAAGGGAAAAAAAAACAGAGATATTTGTATTATTAGATAATTATCAGGTTAAATTTCTCAAAACTATCATGAACTAATATGGATTTTTCCAGAAAACTATTACGAACATCTAATTTTCTCAATAACTACTGATAATTTTGAGAAGAGGAATTTCAGTATATTATTCACAAATGGTTACATCAATATATATATATATATATATATAGAAGTGGAGAATGAAATAAGGAAAGTATACATGTCTAAATACAATATATCATATGTCTATACATATGTATCACATGCCTGTTAACACCCCCCTCAAACTCATAGTAGATCAAATAGCAAGAGTTTAGAAATACATTCGTCGATCATCTATCGATGGTAAAGTCATTGCTCGTCGATTATCTCTCGTCGACGGCTGTCATCACACATCGATTGTCTCTCATCGACAGCGGGAATGGTGAAGTCATCACTGGAGAGATCTCGGAGGAGAAACCTCCGCGCTGGAAGGTGAGGGCCGAAAGCGGTTGTGGAGGTAAGGGCCGAGGCGTTAAGGTCGACAATAACGAAAGACGAAGGAATGGCCCGGCGCTAGGCACAACAACATCAGTACGACCGAGCACAGGCTCGTTGATAGCGTAGAACGACGATCATTAGAGGATTTTGAGAGACTTTGATAGCATAATAATTTTGAGAAGAGGAAATTTCTGTATATTATTAATAAATGGTTACATCAATATATATAGAAGTGGAGTATGAAATAAGAAAAGTATACATGTCTAGATATAATGTATCACATGTCTATACACATGTCTAAATACAATGTATCATATGTATCGCATGTCTGCTAACACAATTGAATTTTTTTGAGTTTGCATTCAAACGGAATTAACAACAAACTGTTAAGCCGCTATTGTGTCTTATGTTTTAACTATTATAATCCAAGATACTTGTGCTTTACTCGTGCATAAAAAGAGTATTTTGATCATAAATGGTCACACGTGACAATTCGGTAAATATTCAATTAATGGAACGTAGCTATTTGAGAACTAGGAATTCTTTATCTAATTTCGTTATAGTTTTCTCCACCTTGGAGATTAGATTTAGAATGAAGAATCCCTTCATGGTCCAGGTATGCTTTCGTTATTCAGATCTACACATTTTATCATGCATGTATTTGTCATTCCTAACCTGTATTTTCTATTTTTTTCAATTTTTTTAACTTACTAAAATTTAGGGTTTGAACATACAATAATAAGAATCAAATAAACTGTAACATATATCAAAATGAATGGTTAAATAAACGACATAAAATGAAGCTAGCATGTGAAGGGAGGAGTCGTGCTGGTCACTTTTCTAGAAAACAAAGACTCGCCCTATCGCTCAGGCATTGAATCAACCATATCAGCTAGCAGTAAAAGATCCTCTGGAATATATCAAAATCTGGCGTGAGCGTGAACATGAATCTCCTGCTCAGATGAAGAACGGTTGCCCACTAGTCTAAAACAAAAGTTTAATTTGAAACGAAGAACAGAACTCTTCACAAGGAAAAGTTCATGAGGGGAGAGAAGGAGAAAATTGTTTTGTGTTAGCTTTGGGAATGAGGGGATGTGTTTATAGGCTAAATAGCCCCCAGTCCAACAGTTATATTCCCGATCTGTGGTAACGGGCGAATAAATGCACATAAATGTGCGCGTTCTCTGGATCTACAGATCTAATCGTTCGACACTAAATCTCTATAATGGTCATTGTTTGGACACATATATTGCATAAATATTATTACATTCCTACATATATTCTGTAATAGATATTGCAAATAACTTGTCTTAATGTCCTAATTCATGCAGAGTATGATAGGGAGAAGATAATAATGAAATTTATCCAATTAAATTCAAAAGTTCAAAAGAAAGGGGATTGATTAAAATCCAAAGGTTATAAAAGCTATCTTATCTGAAAACTAGATATATCAGATAAGATAATATCAACTAAATTCATAGGAAAATGGATTATTTAAACACCATATCTGTTTCACTGAAGATAAACGAATATCTTATCAATTTTAGAAGACAAACTGAAAATTCAAGAGGAGAAATGGATAGAGAGAAGATCAACGGATGAGATTAAGCAATTTAGATTCAGATTGGATACAGTTTAGCATTTTAATCATAACTTTCGCTACCGAAACTCAAATCTAATGATTTAAAAATGATACAAAAGAAGACTTAAAGAGCTACAATTCTTCTGTTAATCACTCTTTTCATTCTATCATTTGATAATTGATATTCAGCAATCAATACGCTAATAAGCTGCAGATCAGAATTGAATTTTTGGATAAATCAAATCAAGTTTGGAGATAACGGGAGAATTCAAATTTAGAAATATCCAGCTCTTCCTATCTTCATACGCGTTCTATCCCTCTGGTTTTCTCATATAAATACTCTCATACCTCGAAAGCAGAAAGGGCACCACTTTAGAGAGAGATTTAGTTTAGGGTTTTCTTTTCTTCTTCAATGTATTTTTATTCTCTTTATTTTATTTTATTTTAGGTTAGAGAGAGTTACATGTGAAAAAGAGGAAGAATTATTTTAGAGTGACACTATTGTATTCTTTTTCAAAAGACTTATATTGTAGGTGACATCAATAGAGTTTTTTCACTTTTCTTCATCTTACTCAATCTGGCTAAGCACCATGTTTTAGTTACTCTTTCTATTTGTTTTGCTTTACTTCATGCCGAGGCAAGTCTTTGTTATGATTCAACGGTAGAGGTAAGTACTTTTTTTGTTTTCTTTTTCAGTTCATTAGTTTAGTGTTATAATTTTTTTTTTAGTCTTTCCTTTTTTATATAAATAAAACAACAACACCACAATCTCTTCTTCTACCATCTCCTTCTTACATAACATAATAATTTTTTTTAATAAAATGAGAAGATAAATATTAAATAGTTTTGATAAATTAAAAGAGAGAAACTTACATAACGCCTCCATTGCTGTCCCTCCCTATGGATCACGAGCCGTTAGCCCTAGGCTACACGGTAGATTTGAGAACCTAGCACTGTCTTAAAATTCTTTATTTTGCTTGTGTAGGTTTGGTCGATCAACAAATTTTGGCGCCGTTGCCGGGGAGGGACGGTAAGTTTTCTTCCTTTTTATTTACTTTAACGAATTAATCTCTTTTTTGGTATACAGGGGCAAATTTCAGAAAACTAAGAGCTGCAGTGGATATATTGCTACTCTGAACTTCTGCCCACGAAGGGAGCATCAGAGCCCATAACTGTGGTGAACTACTATTGATTTTCAGAGATTTAACTCTCTGTTGTTATTAGTTTATCTGTTTAACTCACTCTGTATATGTTTCTAATCATCAGTAACTTGTTGCTTTGTTAATACTAAAAAACGCTTAGACTCTTGCATCTTAGGGCATTTGTCTATTTCGTTTTTTTACATTATTGTTGAAGAGTGCTAGAGAAAAAGGTACGTCTGCATTGCATATAACTTAGAAAACACACTTGTATGTTATATTGCTTGGTTGTTATTTTTGCAATATACTTGCACACGAGCATGAAAACGATCTAAGGGCATATCGAAGTCATTACCCTTCCTTATCCCAAAAATCATCTCCTCACTCACTAACCCATCCTAACTTAAAATTAAGTAGGTGTCGGCCCTAGGGACATCTTGGACTCAAATAGGGATTGACCTAAGGGGAAAGTTGTTAGAAGTTGACTCTTACCAAATCGGTGTCAAGGTTGGGGATTGAGGGGCGAAACCCCGAAGGTTGGTGGTTTGGCATAATTAGGCCCGTCGCTTTTAAGCGCGGACACCTCCCACCAATCTTACCCCTACCTGGCCGATTAACTTGTGGTCAGGTTTTACAATATACCTCCTGTAGATAATCAACAGTTAGGAGTCATCTAGGTCTAAGCTCTACCCTAACATAGGCTAGATTTTTCTTTATTTTCTTGTTTGTTTATTTGTTTATTTTTGTTTGTTCTTGTGAAAATGGATTATAATTACAATTATTTTGATTATAACTCAAATCCATATTTCACCCCAACCTCTTTTAATTCGGATATTACCAATCTGACATTACATAACTCTAACCAACCAAGTATGCCTGGTCTTATCCGAATCAATATATGCTCCAATCCCAGTATTATGAACAAGAATGAAAAAAATCATCATCACTTTTTACCAAGTCAGTGGGGATACAACTCCCCTGAGTCTTACCATCAACAACTTACCAACAAACAGCTTCATATACTTCATATCAAGACGAATCTAGAGAAGAAAAATCTTTTTTAGAAAAGATTTTTGAAGGCTTTCTTGAGTCCACACGACAAATACAAATCATAGCTGACTCAATTCTCCCAAACAATTCTCAAATCCAAGATCCTTACTAATTTTCAAGTCCAATCACAACAAGAAGAACATGTTGACTTAGAAAAGAATATGAAATTCATGATTCAGTCCTAAAATGATTGTATTCAATCCCAAACGGATTGTCCAAAATCTCTTAATAGGCTAGAAGTAAAAGTCAGTCATTTGGTCAATACAATTAATGATAGGAATGAGAAAACTCTACCTAACATATTTTCGACCACTCTTGATTCTCCTAACCATATTGACGAAGAATCATGGTATCTTGGAGATTTTAACTAAGATTCAATTTTACCACAAAACTTTAAACTTGACCAATATTAACCCATTAACAATTGGCAAGTTTTTATTTCATTGAGATTGAACTTGAAGATGAATGTGACACCAATTTTCAATCTTATGATTCAATTCCACTTTTTGAATCTTTGCCGACTCCGGTATCTTTACCCGATTTGGACCCAATTCCTAACCCGCTGATTCTTATCCCTATAGAGCTTGAATATGAATCAACTATATTGGATAGTTACATTCCATTGTTGGAAAATAAATGTGAACTTGAATTCTATGATTTGGATCAAACCCATGAACTAACTCCGACTCTCGAACCAAAACTTGATTTGAGTTTTATTCCCGAGTCTGTATCGGTTTCTATTCCTTTCATTGTTGAGCCCAAATCATCCATTCCACAAAATCATATTTCTCTATTGGACCAAGGTTTAGATCATATGACTCCGTGATGATATTCTAAGATTGATCATATAACTGGAAAAAATTTTATGCTAGGAAATTATACGATCCTATTCATATTGGGGATTATAAAAATATTAATAGGAAAGAGGTTATGAAAGGTGGGTTCCATGAAAATTCACAGTATCTAAATTGGAAGAGAGAAACGCTTAGTCCAATGAGACCACACACTTTGAGGTGAAATTTTTCTTCCTTTCTCCTTTTTCATGTATTATTAATTTCATTCATACATTGAGGACAATGCATGAGTTAGGTGTGGGGGAGGGTTTCCTAGCATACTAACTTTACTAATTTAAAAAAAATTTCCTTTCTTTAAAACTTTTTGAAATGAAAATATTACTTTGACTTATTTTTGTAAAAAATTAAGTTAATTTTAAGGAATAAGAGGATCATAATTAGGATTTCTTATACTTGATCAAAATAAAATTATTTGTTGATTTTGAGGTTAGGAAAAAAATTGGAAAAGTAATTTAGTCTTAATTTTTACCTTGATGAAATATGCATACTTTATACACTTACATACTTAGGGTTCTAAAACAAAGATTCTTATGCTTATTATAAAAATATATATATACATATACCCAAAAAAAAAAACCTCTGATTAAGGTGGGTATTTGTGCCTCATAAAGCATTAGTATTCAATACTCTGATTAAGTTGGGTATTTGTACCTCATAAAGCATTAGTATTCACGCCTAAAGTAGTTCTTATAAATAAAAATCCTTAGTTTGTGCCCTTGTTTGCTCGAGTCCTAAGTCCTCGAGATGTTTTCTTACCAGGTGCCCTAAAATCTTCTAGTTTGGGAGTTATCGACTAAGACTCGTTACATGGGCGAATTAGAAAGCCTAATAAAGCTAAGGAATATTACCACCATAAATGTAAAAAATTATATATATATATATATATATATACATAAAATAAGGTATAAGAGTTAGAGTTGAAGAATTCTGAGCCAAATTTTCACGATCACAAGTTGCATATGACTTAGGGTAAAATAATAAAGTAGATGAGAAATACAATTTTAATCCTTACCTTGATTAAAAACAAGTTTTTGAATAAAGACTAAGTTTAAGAATGACTAAGTTTTGATAATCGTGTGACTTACAGATTACTTGAAATTTTACATTAATACTTCAAATATTTTTTCCTTTCAAAATGCATTTTCAAAAAAAATACTAACAATTCATTTCTTTTTTTCATGGATTTTGTGAGTGCAATCTACTGAAAACCTTCACGAGACAAAACTCGTCCTCTAGGGTTAACCTAGAGGTTTAACGGCTTGTTACATGTACTAAGTGCAACCGTGATTTTTACGAAAGTGAGTTAGGTTTAGTCAGTCTAGTTTTTCTTTTCTTTTTGTTTTGCTCGAGGACGCGCAAAAGATAAGTGAGGGGGTGTGTTTGGATACATATATTGCATAAATATTATTACATTCCTACATATATTCTGTAATGAATATTGCAAATAACTTATCTTAATGTCCTAATTCATGCAGGGTGTGATAGGGAGAAGATAATCATGAATTTATCTAATTAAATTCTAAAGTTCAAAGAAAGGGGATCGATTCAAATTCAAAAGTTTTAGAAGCTATCTTATCTGAAAACTGGATATATCAGATAAGATAATATCATCTAAATTCAAGAGAAAAATGGATTGTTTAAAGACCCTATCTGTTTCGCTGAAGATAAATGAATATCTTATCAATTTTAGAAGACAGACTGAAAATCCAAGAGGATATATGGATGGAAAGAAGATCAACGGATGAGATGAAGCAATTTAGATTCAGATTCAGCCTGGATACAGTTTAGGATTTTAATCATAACTTTCGCTACGAAACTCAAATTTGATGATTCAAAATGTCACAGAACGAAAACTTAAAGGGCTACAATTTTTTTTGTTGATCAGTCATTTCAACTCTATCATTTGATAAGTGATATTCAGCAATCAATATGCCAATAAGCTGCAGATCAGAATTGAATTTCTGGATAAATCAAATCAAGTTTGGAGATAAGGGTTGAATTCAAATTCAGAAATATCTAGCTCTTCCTTTCTTCATACGCGTTCTATCCCTCTGTTTTCTCCTAAAATACTTTCACACCTCGAAGGCAGAAAGGGCACCTCTTTAGAGAGAGATTTAGTTTAGCTTTTCTTTTCTTCTTCAATGTAATTTCTATTATTTTATTTTTATTTTATTATTAGGTTAGAAGAGTTACATGAGAAAAGAGAGGAAGAATTATTTTAGAGTGACACTACTGTAATTCTTTTTCAACAGACTTATATTGAAGTTGACATCAATGGAGTTTTCCCACTTTTCTTCATCTTACTCAATCTGGCCAAGCACCATGTTCAAGTTACTCTTTCTATTTACTTTGCTTTACTTCATGCTGAGGCAATCTTTGATATGATTCAGCGATAGAGGTATGTACTCTTTTTATTTTCTTTTTTCGGTTCATTAGTTTAGAGTTATAATTCTTTTTTTTTTAGTCTTTCCTTTTTTTTAATATAAATAAAACAACAACACCACAATCTCTTCTTCTACTATCTCCTTCTTAACTTACATAATAATTTTATTTTCTTTTTATAAAATTGAGAAGATAAATATTAACTAGTTTTGATAAATTAAAAGAGAGAACTTACATAACGCTTCCATCGCTTTTCTTCCCTGTGGATCACGACCCGTTAGCCCTAGGCTACACGGTAGAATTGAGACCTAGCACTGTCCTAAAATTCTTTATTTTGCTTGTGCAAGTTTGGTTCGATCAACAGTCATCAATAAATATCTAAATGGGTTTGAATTAGCCAAAAATTAAAACGAGAAAGAGATAAAAAAAAATAAAACTTGCTCGCGCAAGCGTCGAGGCGTGTGTATGCTACTGACAAGGTGGGATGGCAAAATGGCGCGTGCGTGTGTGGTGTATCCCACCCATAGCATTTAATTCATAAAAATAAGATGAGGAAGATTGATATTTAACCACCTTTTTTTTTCCATATCTCATCCCACGTGGAACTAACAAATAGGCTAAAGTGTACACAAAAGGGAAATTTTAGTTTTTTCTTGGTTGTGTTCACTCAACCCCAACAGTATTTAGATCTAAATTTCATTATAAAACGCAAGGGTTGTATTAAGACTCGTATCTTACCATCTTACAAGTGGATATATAACGGGTCTTTATGTTAGACCCTTTAATGAAATTAGGTGAACTCTGGATAGCTTTTATGTAGAGTCGATTGGAACCCGAACTTGGACCCTTCTAGTCATTGTGTAGGGTCGAGTGGTGCTTATTTACCTGATCTGAACCTGGGCCTACTAAAATACCCATTCTTTAAAAGATAATTAATTAAGTATGTTAATATTAATAATAATAAATAAGTTTTCATTATGTCTGACTTGTTAATAAAATAAATTGACTTATTAAAAGAAGAGCTTTTCTAACTACTAATGTCAATTATGTAGGATATGTAACAGTATTTTTAAAGTTTTTAAACTTTTAGACATGCAACAAATTAAAGCATAAATATTTTAATCAAATTAAATACTTGTCCTAAGCATGCAACTAACATAAAGTAATTAAAAGAAAAATTAAATTTGCTGGACAGGGGTGAAGTAATCGTGCAGAAGCACTGTCCTAGAAGAAAGATGGCCGATTCCTCGTCCGGACCTTAAAACGACTTCCTTTTCTAACAGTAAAACTCTCCCGGTAGTATACCAGTACCCAACTTAGCATAATGAGTTAGGCCTCTGCTCAGATGGAGATTCGTTGCCCGGATGAAAAAAGACTCGAGAAATCACCAAAATTCGAATGAGAAGAACACAGATTTCCAACAGAATATTTGTAAGAAATTTGAGGGAAAGAGATAGACGATTTGTTATTTCATGTAAAATATATGTACATATAAGGGTATTTATAGCCCTCTGCCAGTCTTTCTATTGTAACAGCCCCAAGAGAATCAAGCGATCGTACGAGTTGTTGCAACGTGCAGATCCAATTCTCTTTGAACTGGTCCAACTCTATCCGAAAATCTCAACAGAATTTCAAATCACAATTTAAAAATATTAATAGATAAAATCAAAACAAAAATTTTCATGTTCATCAAAAACCCCTGAATCGAATTGCATTCGTGTCCGCAGGTCGTGTGCGCGCACAACCTGAACCACACCTAGTACGATTCGGCCTGTGTTCGCTGTGCGAGGATGTGCCCCATGACCCAACACTCATAACAATAAGCATGAAAAGAGTTAGTATATACACAACCCAACCTCCCATCTCCTATCCATTGGCACTAAACCGACGCCAAGTAAGAGAGAAACGAAAGTTTTTCTTCCAAATTCAAAATACATCCAACATATTCTGCCACCTCAATCCTCGTCCTCATTCACGAGGATTAAAAGTTGGACGAGAAGTGGCAATTATGCGGCACAAAAGTGTGGGTATATATTGTTAGAATTAAGAATTTTATTTTTTCTTTTGGTTATAATAAAAAATAAATTTTAATAATTTTTTTTTTCCTATTATTGAAGGCAAATGCGCAAAAACAATAGTTACACTAACACAGAACATGGTACTGGTTTAATATCCGGAGGAAAATTGATTTGCAAGCCCATTCGCAGCCATACTACCATGCCTATAAACGAAGAAAGCTCTCCAAGACGAGCAAGAGTTAAGAAGCACAACGACATCGTCATAGATTGTACAACAACACCAACATTTGACCTTCTGTTGAACAAGGAAGCTGACAGAAAACTAGTTTTTGGTTGCCAGTCTCCATTAGAATATCTAAGCTAAACTTTCTTTTCAGCCATTTATTCCACTATTTTGCATCAACCTTTCACGAAAGTGAAACATCAGGGAGGATCTGAATACAAATTCATCTCTAGCTTTCAAAAGTAGCTAGAGGGCGTGAATGAGGAGAAAAAACCAACAATAGGAACCTCTAACTTCTGTTTTGAGGAAGTATGTTGAGTCTTGGGTGGTTTGAGTAGTCTTATATTGGATAGTTGATTAAAAGTGAAGTGCATAAATAAAAAGCTGGGTCTCTACCTATCAGTTTAAATTTTTGATGAGATAAGAACTCAGTCCATATTTATATCTTCACCTGTTTGTCTTCTCAATGGGCCGATTTGTCATAACAATTTGGTATCAGATCCTGGTTGTGGCCCAAAGGGGAGTTTAAATATGATGTTTGTAAGCTGCGGGTGTTGGTCGCCATTTGTGGCTCATGTAGCTGCCCATGAGCCGTTTGAGTTGTCCTTGTAATTCTGACATTCACTTAGGTGTGTTGAATGATTTGTGTTTTCACATGTTTTTCTTCCTAACATGCTGGTTTGTCCTGTCAAATTGGTCTCAGAGCCTGACTACGACCCAAAGGGGGAGTTTGAATCTAATATTTGTAAGCCATGGGCTATTTGTGGTCCATATTGCTACCCATAGGCCGTTTGAGTTGTTTTTATAATTCCTACCTCTATCGAGGCGTGTTAAGAGATTTGTTGGCTGTTGTAATTCATGTGAGCATCACACATGAACGGGGAGATTGTTAAGCCATATATGATCTGAATAGTCTCATATGGGATAGTTGAGTCAAAAGTAAAGTGTATAAATATAAAGTCGGGCCTCTACCTATCAACCCATATTTGTATTTTGACTTGTCTCCCATTTTAAGTTGTGGAGCTAAATTATTGCCTTTATGATTTGTCGTCGATGTAGAGTCATTATGCGGATCGACTAGAGGATCCGGAGTTGAGTTGCATCAAAACTCACTATGAATTGAGAGTTGGTGGAGTACGAGAGAGATGGAGTGCTAGTATTGTGTTAATAATCAGCCCCCATGTGAGAGATTGTTAAGTTATGAAGCCTAATTATTATTTTAATAATTTGTCACCATATGCAGAGTCATTTTGCAGAGCCAAATTATTTTAAGAAGTCCCCCTTGCAGATCCCCGAACGTGTGCAAAGTACTCCGGTAAAGAGGTTGGGCGAGTTCAAAGTTTCAAGTTAAGGGCAAGGTCGGATCTCACTTCGGAGTAGTACCTTGGTCACTCCGGAGGAGCACTCCGAAACATCTACCCGGAGGAGCAATCTGAAGCGACAGTATAGAGTAGCACCTCAGAGATGCATAGCGGTGAAGGGGGTTCAGTTTGGAAGCTTCGTAACTCATGATACTTGAAAATACGTGTCAAGAGCAGTTTGGTAATTTCATAACTTGTAACCCTAGTTTTCTCTATAAAAAGAGATGCGCCATCATTAGGGTTAAGAGAGCAGTAGTGTGTGTGTATGCCATTGTGAATATAGAGCGGTTGCGAGGTTCTTTTTTCTCCTATAATCTCTCTCATATTATAATGAATTTGCATGCAGCTTTGTTGTTTTTTTCCGATTTGAGTTTTTCATGTAAAATTCTGGTGTCTTTTTAATTGTGTATTTGATCTGTGCTCTTTCTTCAACCTAATTCGTTTTCCAAACAACTGGTATTAGAGTTATGGTTCGTGATGGTGAAAGAAGGAAACATTAGAGTCGGAAGGTTCAATGGCGGAAATTTTGGACTCTAGAAGATCCAAACCGAAGATTATCCATACCAAAAAGATTTATATCTTTCTCTTGGTGGAAAGGCCCAAAAGTCGAAGGAGATGACCGACGGTAAGTGGGAGGTGTAAGTTCACCTAGAGGGGGGGTGAATAGGTGATGGCTAATCTAATGGTCACTTATGAACAAATAATGCGGATTAAAACTAAGATGACCAAATAAAACTTCTTTTAATTAAACACTAATGTATAACACAAGAGTGTTGCCGAATTCCCCTTGCGAGGCTCTGGACAAGCTCCTCTAGATTCCCCTTGAATGGGTTGAGGTGCCGCGTTGGCTCTCTTGGTTGAATACTAGTGTTAACAAGCAATCCCACGCAAGTATATAACAATATAAGCACAAGGTATATCAAGCATGTAAAGTAAAGACAATGTAAGTAATGCAAGATATAAAGGAGGCAAAGAGAGAAGAGAGCAAGAGTGAGCAATCGCAAACACAAAGGGTTTGTTTCGAGGTTCGAGCACACTTGCTCTACATCCCCGCCTTCGACACACGAAGGATTTCCACTATGCACGATCCAATCGGATCTCTCCTTGGTGCCGCAACACCTACAAGCCCTCGGACTCCCAAGTCCCTTACACACGCAAGTCCACCGACTCGCCGAGGCCGCACCTCGCACCACAAGTTCACGCCCGAACTCCACACCACAACGAGCACACTTGCCCGTCTCCTCAAGAACAAAGAACAAGTCTTTGGTGATCACAACACTTTGATCACCTTACAAAAACTCTCACTACAACTCTCCTATAGGATAGATATAACTATGGATGCTCAAGTGTAGTGTGAGAAATCAAGGAAAGAACTTTGATGGAAAACTTAAGAAATCACAATAAACACTCTCTTGATAAAATCCCTTTTGATAGGAAATATTGGCACTCTATTTTGTGGAGAAAACTCTGCTAAAAGAATGGAAATAACTGAACAAAAGCTCTCCTAAAATCTTAGCTTCAAACAATGACAAAACCCCCTTTTATAGAGGCCAGAAAAATCTGACCGTTGGGCTCTGTCAGAGCTGCCGGTCGACCGGTCCGTCGTCGACCGCCAACAGTCAAAATCCGATCGTTGGAGCCTCCGTCGACCGAGCAACTGGAGAAGAGAGTAAACTCTCTGTCGGTCGACCGGCCCGGTCGACCGATATTTCCCGAGAGCAAAGCTCTCTGAAGCGGTCGACCGTCCCGGTCGACCGTTCTCCAGTGCACACAGGCGTGCACGTCTGTGCACGTCCGGTCGACCGGTCCGGTCGACCGGACCAGCCTGTCAGGCCAGTTCTGGGTCTGCACAGTTAAGGGATTAGGAAATAGGTCTTTTAACTTAATAAAAATCCCATAAATTCACAGTAAATCTAAAAAAGTTTTAATCACAATAAAAACTGTTTTTCTAAAAATATGTTTTTTCTAAACTTGTTTTTTCCATAACTTCACAAAATACAAAACAAGATATTTGAGTTCATTTTAAAGCATAGTGTGTATGGATATGATCCACTACACAATCAATATGAAATATCTATGTTTTTGACATTAAAGCTCTAATCATGATTTTTGTTTAAAGATATGAACTATGAAATACCAAAATTCAAGATAAATATTTTGTCACAAAGAAAAATCTTTTTCTAAATATAAAATTCTTTTATGAAAGCAATTCTATCAAGAGTTCTATCAAGAGTGTGTGTGTGATATAGACTTGAGCAATCCACCAACTATCTATCCTTTACATTTTTTCTAAAACAAAAACAAAATCTTATACCTAGACACAAGTCTTCATCTTCTTGAAGTCTTCACTTGAAGGCTTCTCATCTTCTTGACTTGGTCCAAGCTTGATCCAAAGCTCCTTGGATCACCCCGTGCTAGCTCCAAATCTTGACATTTAATCCTTTGTTGAGCTTTGCACCTACTAAGATCTTGATAAAGAATCTGTCACTAATTAAACAAGATCATTAGCAAATATAACTACATGAGTTGATCATCATCAAAACTAGAGTGATAGGCCTTTGGGCCAACAGGAGGCACTAGAGCGTAAAGCCCTAGGGGCGATCCGATTATCCCTGGCATCAACAATTGCGTTTATTGTCTCTAAGGAAGAGACGACCCAAGACTTGATGCAACCCTATTTAAGATGTACGAGAAACCCTTGACTTCGATCAAGGTTTTATTGATGAAGAAGTTATTCAACCTGAAGATGGCAGACAATGAAAATATTGCTGAGCATCTCAATGATTTAACACACTAATGAGCTAGTTGGAATCTATTGAGATCAATTTTGATGATGAGATCGGGGCGTTGGTTCTATTTGCAGTCTATTAGAGACCTAGGATGGTCTTGTGATAGATGAGCAATTCCTGTAGAACAAGAACCATGAAATTTGATAATGCGATGGGTGTTCTTCTAAGTGAAGAGGCACACAGAAAGTCAACAGGTGTGGCTGAGACATTAGAGAGTGCCCTGATTATCGAAAGGAGAGAAGGTCGATGAATAGAGAAAAGAAAAGTAATAGCAAATCCAAGTCCATATTTGGAAGAAGCAAATCCAGTTTAAGGGGTGTCGGATGTTGGCAGTGCAGTGAAAAGGTGTTTTCAAAGACTGCAAGCAAAAGTAGGATGAAGATGGCAATGGCAAAGAGAAATATTCAATTTGTTGGCCCAAAGGCCTCTTCCACCCTAGTTTTTGATGATGATTAACTCATATAGTTATGTTTACTAATATTCTTGTGTTGTTTAAGTTTCAGATCATTAACCAAGATATTAGTTGGTGATTAGCTTCAACAAGATTTAGAAGCTTTTCATGGAGATTCCGGTGCCAAAGCTTAAAGATCATACCTTTACACTCGGTGGATCATGTTTGGGACCAAGCCGTCTTGAAGATGAAAGATCATCAAGAATACTTAGGTATCCTAGTTTAGATAGTGTGTTTTAGATCCATTTGTAAAGCTTAGTATAGTTGATATGCTCAAGTGCACAATACACACACGTTTCATGTTTTGGATTTGGTTTTCATGAATAATAGATCAAAACAAGTTTACTTTATTCTTATGTATATTAGATATGTTCTAGATATACATACATGCTTTAAACTTACTAGACAAACTTATTTTGACTTTCCTATTCATGTATTGAAAAATCAAGTTTGATAAAAATACAAGTTTTGGTTTTTGGTAAAAATGATAAGACACAAAAATAGTTCACATTGATTGATATTTGAGCTAAACTTTTTACCACGTGTTTATATATCAATGCAAAATGATAAAACTATTTTTTGTGATTTTTAGAAGTGTTAAAAGATTTTTCAAAATATTTTAAAACTGTTTTTCTGACCCAGTTTTCTGTTCCAGGCTTCAACCAGTCGACTACTAAACTGACTTAGTCGACTTGGGATGAAGTCGGTCGACCGGGACGGTCGACCGACGTGCACAGATCTGGGCAGACACTGGGACGGTCGACCGTCAGGGTCGACCGGGTCTGAGAGCAGAGCTCTCTGTCTGTTTGGGTCGACCGGGACGGTCGACCGGAGGCTCCAACGGTCAGATTTTAGACCGTTGGCGGTCGACCGTTCCGGTCGACCGGTAGCCTGTCAAGTTGCCACATCAGCCTAACAGCTAGTTTTTGTTTTGGGTATATATACCCCAGCTCTTGGGCTGTTTTGATAAGATTTTCAAGAGCAAAAATTCTCAGTTTTCTAAAGTGTTTTAAAGATTTCAAAAGTGTTTTTTGGGCCAAAAAGAATTCATCTTATTTGTTTTAGGTTTTTGAAAAATCAAAGAGAGAGTATTTTGGGAGATTTGTCTTGGTTTTCATTCTATATCTTTTGCAAGAATTTTCCCAAGTGTTTTTCTTTGATTTCTTGATTTTCAAACACCTAGTTTTTTCACTTGAGCTATATCTTCTATCCTAATCTATTAGGATCTTTGTTTTTGGTGGAAAAGAGAGTTTGTGGTCTTTGGAACCACTTGTTGTAAAACCCTTGCCTTGATTGGGTTGCTCCCTCTTCGGTAGAGGTTGAGGATTGTGGTTTACTCCCTCTAGTGAGAGGTGGAGTTGGTTGTTGTTTGCTCCCTCTAGTGAGAGGTGGAGTTGGTGTTTGTAACCCTCTTCGGTAGAGGTGTTGTGGTTGTTTGGCTACGGGCCTACCCCTCGGTTGTGAGGCGGTGTTTGAGAGAGGAGTTTGGTACTCCCTTGTTGTAAAAATCCTTCTCGGTGAAGGTTCCCTCGCTGGGAGTCCTCGGTGGACGTTATAGTGGATTGGAATCCTACACGGTGGTGTAGGCGGGGATGTAGAGCAAGGTGCTCGAACCTCGAAACATATCTTGTTGTTAGCGTTTGATCCACTTGTCTCTCTCTCTCATTTATTTGTGCATAGCATCATTCATATCGTACATATCTATTTGCTTGTATTGTCCTTGCATTGATTCATATTGCTTATTCATTATATGCTTGGATTGCTTGTGTGTGTGCATCACTTATACTTAACCTCAAGAGCTTCACATAGCACCTCAACCCATTCAAGGGGAATCAAGAGGAGTTAGTCCAGAGCCCTTCACGGGGAATTCGGCTACACTCTTGTGTTATACGTGGTGTTTAGTGTAAAAGTTTTATTTGGTCATAATTGTTTTTAGCTTCCGCATTATTTGGCATTAAGTGACCATTAGATTAGCGATCATCTATTCACCCCCCCTCTAGGTGTTTTTCAATTGGTATCAGAGCCAAGTGCTCTGATTTTGGGTCTAACAACCTAGAGTTAAAGATCCTCATTTTAGGCTAATCTTGTTTGCATTTGTTTGTTTTGTACACATTTAGTTTGCCCTCATGGATAGCCCTCCTATGTTTGACATTTCTAGACTTGAGATTTGGAACGTTATGATGAGTAGCTATTTGAAGACCCTAGGTTTGCATGTCTTTCTTGCGGCCACCAAGAAATGCTATCTTGGAGATCGCAAGCATATAGGGGCCAATGCACAAGCCCTTGAGGCAATTAGAAGCACATTATCTAAAGATTATCTTATGAGTGTTTCTAACCTTGATTCCGCTTTTACATGTGGAATAAGTTGACAACAACACCCCGCCTCCAAGCTTCAAACGCCTATCAACAAGAAGAGGAGTCTAGTGGAGAATCCGACTCACAATGCTATATGGTCCAAGGAATGACTCCCTTGAGGTACATTCGGAACCCCACTTAGATTGTAATGATAGTACTAGTTCTTCATGTGATGATAATATTGACCCCCATGCTTTAAATGAAGAACTATCTATTGTGTGTGAAAAACTAATAGAAAATATAACATTTTGAAAAAGAAGAGTCTAGGCATTAATAATGAAAATAAAATTTGATTGCTAGACTTGATGTTGTTTTGCAAGAGAAGGAAGAGATTTCTAATGAAAGGGATTCATTAAGGTCTCAACTTGATCTTGCACTTAAAGAAAATGAATTTTTAAAATCTAAAAATGACTGTGATATTGTTTTGAAAAATAATGATGCTTTATCTTCAAAAGTTGAATTTGTTTTAAAAGAAAATGATTCTTTGAAAAGAGAAATTGATTTTATTTCAAAAGAATTAGAAATTTGTTTA